>AWOL01S0036834.1:16308-58451 GCA_000715115.1 Nicotiana otophora | reverse complement strand
CATTGGGGTGAGGCGGCATAGCCGCTTTGTGTAGGTTCTTGGTACTATGGTTATACCTCCTCCCACATACATTGGGGTGAGGCGGTAAGGCCGCTTGAGTAGAGTTGTGTTATTGTGCTAACATCTCCACCTTCATACATTAGGTGAGGCGGTGGGGCTGCTTTAGTGTAAAGAAGGTTACAGAGGATCTCATCTTAAATCCAATTAATATTATTGATAGCTCTTAATAAGCTTCCTCTGGTTTAAACGGTTATATATATTATTCTATTACCGCCATGGTTCATCATATTCATATTGTATTCCCGAATTCTTAAATTGGTGTTTGGTTTTTATACTAGTACTATTCGACGGTACTAACGTCCCTTTTGCCGGGGGCGCTGCATCATTAAATGGATGCAGGTGGTTCCACATCAGGAGATATTGATCGGTGATAGCAGTATACCCTCTTCCCAGCTCACTTGGTGAGCCCCACTTTATCCCGGGGTCATGTATCTTTTGTTCTTTGTGTATTCTGTTTGAGGTATGTTGGCTAAACGGTTCTCTTAAAATTAAACCCCACAATATCCATGTAAGTTTCGAGTTGCTTATTGTGAATCGATTACCCGGATAAGCTTGTGTCAAAAGACATCCTTGATCAATATATAATTCAAATGCTCTTGTTATGTTATACTATTATTTGAGAATGTGTTCAAAGTAGGGCTTGCATATTTAAATCCCTTGACTTCAAGTTGTGATTCAAAGGAAAGCTAATGAAAGCTTATGTAAGAAATCGTAATGTGCCTAAAACTCCTATTTGCTCAAATGTATGCTTAGATGTGTTGAATAGAAATTCCTTGTTGATGGAAAGTTCATGATGATTGTTGAAAGTGAAAAGGTTTGCATGAAATACGAATCACGTAATGCGAAGTGTGAAATATGAAACACGGCAAATGTTCTAAGAGAAATTGTAAGGCCCCGTAAAAATTTTCTAATGATTTAAGATTTTAAAGTGCGCCAACGATATTTAGGAATAACGTATTTGAGTATTGGTCTTTGGAAAATATGTTTTTCATTATATTTATAAACTTGTAACAATTTGGAAATTATAAATGAGTCTGCTAATGGAAATGAAATGGGAGTTGCTAATGAAATATTTTCAATGTTTGATTAATGGAGTACATATCCTCTTTATTCATGGATGAGTTTGGGTAGAAGAAAATCTAACAGGCTTGCTTGGCCGGGTTCATTCGGTCGCGCTCCTCAATTTCGGGGTGTGGCGAACTTGGTATTGGAGCTAGGTTTTAAAGTGTCCTAGGATATCTTGGTGCCATATCTAGTAGAGTCCTTCTTATCGGTGTGTGGTCAACCACATCTATAATGAGGAGGCTACTTGGAAATTTAGGAATTTCACACTTGTTTGGTACTCCAGATCGTGCGATATACCTCAAGATAGGAAGCTAATATCCTCGTCATATCTCAATTTCCCTATGAGTACCCACGAGTTCAAGCTAACGAGGAGGGGATGAAAGAACCAGTTGCTAGGAGAAAATGTCTTTTTCTCTAATTTTGTGACCACGCCACCAGATCATGTGGTGAGAACACCTAAGAAATGAAAGAGGTTTGTTTGTTTCATTAAGTCGGAATGATATATTTGTAAGAAGCACCACTTGGGGACATGTTGGATGACTCTTGAAATATGTTATGGTAGTGGAATGAGAGGGCACAAGAAGAACAAATGTCATAGGTTGGGTACACCTAGACCGGTCTACCCGATATGCGGGCGGGAATATTTTACGCCGTGTTGTGAGTATGCTTAGGAGTGTGTTAAAAGTGGCAGGCTTGGGAAATTCCCAAGGCCCATACAGAAAACTGTTACAAAGATTTTTACTCCCAATGTGAAGGCCTGGAAGAAAGATAAGAGGTATTCTTATGACTTATGCAAAAAAGATAAATATCAGGTCAGTGAGGCGAGTCAGCTTAGCGGACCTCATACCAGTTGCGTGTAATGTAGGAGATGTCATTCGAGGGGTATGTCACTATAGTACCAATGTATGTTATGGATATGGATTCGAGGGGCATCAGTTAAGATACTGTCCTATCAACCTAAAGTCATCAAGTAAGTCACTCCTTAGTGCATCATTATGAATATGCATAATTTTTCCTTGTTGTATATATATATAAATATGGTCTTAACAAGATGCTGAATCATAAAACATTCCATGTACTTACTTTCTAAATGATACGCATTATCCGTGAAGCCACTCTATCACAAATTCACTTATTCATATTGTCTTGTGGAATTGAGCTCTATAACTATTTCCTTGAAGTGAGTTATAACCCTAGGCTAATACTACCCATTTATTTCCCCAAGTTCTCAACAAAGGGATATACCTGATGAATTTCTTATAGGACCTTCTGACTCAAATGGATAACATCTTCTCACTTATGCTTATGCATTCACCATCATAAAGTTTACCTATGTGGTATCAAATCCAATGTATAGCGGCCTAGTGTTAAGATCCTTCTTGAGCCACAATTTTTCTCTCCGGTGTATGTGTCTCCTATGGTTTGAACAATCACTTTACTCCTTTGTGAATATTATCATGAATCCTTATCACCGTGTAGTAACATGAGAGCATTTTCAGCGCCTATAATATATGTATATGTCAATTGAAAGGGGTCACTTGTCCGCAAAAACGTTTTTGGGAAATTTGAGATTTTCACAAATTCGTCACAGGAAGATCTTTTTGTTTTCCCATTTCAGTATGACTTTCATGTCCACTTAGATCATTCAGCAGTAAGTGGCTCACTTTGTTTCTATTATTGTAGTTTCCCATAAAGTGGCCTGGTATGGTAGGTTGAGAGTTATTATGGTAGAAACATGTGTGGCTCATAACAAATTGTTCATTCTCTCTAACCAATATATGATTTCACCCCAATATTAAGATTTCCTAGCTATGTGGTTTCACTCGTGAAAGGTTGAAATTAGATGCTTTCGTATTTTGGCACATATCGTGAGCATATTGTTTTGAAAGACAAGTTTGTCGTATCTCTAGTCCTCTCATATAGGATCAACTATTGGCAAGGGTTAAACTATCATAATGATAATAATCTCACAAGTGTTCAACTTATTGTTTTCATCCTCATTGGCTTGTGGAATATCTATTCCTTGTGTTAGTTAATGTTAAGAGGGTAATGCAACTGCATGTATTTTGAAACCCATATCACATTCAGTGTGCCAGAATATTCTCACTTCGAGTTAAACTAATTTTCTCTACATTCCAAGAGGTGACTGGTGTCACGTACTTGGCTATTTCTCTTTGAGGCCTACTATTGCCAAACAAGGCATATATGGAATGAAATAATTGTTGTTTTCCTTTTCATGACTCATAGTATTCCAAGAATAACTGATGCTAATGTCTTTATCCTCCCGATCATGACTCCCATAGATCACATGTCTAAAATGATTCACTTCTTTTACATCTTAAGGCCATGTACATGGTCCCTACATTATTAATGCCTACTAGGAAACTCGATGCCTCATTTGTCGAATAAATGATGTCATCACAATGATTAACCATGCCAGCGCTATTGGTAGTAACTTTCATGTCTCTTGGGATATAACCACCTGAAATGCCCTGCTAGTACATTGATGGAATCTTGAAATAAAAAACAATTCCAGCCCAATCTGGGACCTCGTTTTTCCTATTTATAGTAACCTATGGGGGTTGAAGATTCAAACATGTCAAAGAAGAAGCGTAATACCGTGATCAAATATATTGGATAGGAAGTTTTATGTTCATATGCAAGCTAGCAAACCTTAGAGTAATTGTTGGAGGCCGCCAAAGGTTTAATTGGGTGTTCAGCGTATCGATTTAGAGTTGAAGAAAGTGAACGGGTTATTCTCAAGATTTTCACTATGAATATATTGGGTGAATTGTTAAGGAAGGTAAAGTATATGTAGTCATATTAGGCCTTATGAAATGAAATAGTCCAAACTATGAGTATGATGTGTCCCTATTATTGTCCTTCGTGTACCCGGTGTTTCATGCGTCTATGTCTAAGAAGGTAGTTGGAAATACTTTGTCTGTCATTCCGGTGAAAGCTAGTGAAGGTGAAGTTAATGGATAATTGGATTATGACGGTTATCTATTTGCCATCTTTGTTGGATAAGTCCAAGAGTTGAGATTTGCTACGTTGATGTGTTATGGCAAAGTCCGTAAGTCGAGGAGGCCACCTTGAGGGACAAAAGTGTTAAGGAAATAAAATCTTCTCACTTGAGTGTATAGTCAGATGACTGTGGATCGAAAGGTACTTTCTTTGTGTTACGATTTAAATATGTGCAGTCCATGCCAGATGCTACATTTGATAAAGTAATACCGGTAATGTTTAAATTTATATTATTTGTATGTTATGAAGCTTTTTTGAGTTTTGGATGTGTTGTTAGGAGTTGTTTTGGTGTTACTCTGGCAGGTGGATAGGCCCAATTACAAGGGAGACTCTGTCGAAAGTTCTGAAAAATTTGGGAGTTAGTAAAATTTGGGAGCTTAAGATGTGTGGAAAAAGAAACGGGCTATGTTAAGTTTTTGGGGACGGACTCTACTCCTTATTCGAGGACGAATGTTCTTAATTGGGGGAGAATGTAGCACCCCGAAAAATTTCGCAGTACATAAGCGCTATTAAGAAAGTTGATGTGTGCTAATTAAATTATTTTGTGTGCATATGAGGACTATTAATATGATGGATATCAATTGGATATGATAATAAGTGTACGAGGCACATTATATGTGATGTGGGGTCCAAGGAGAGCCCTAAGTCCAAGTCAAGTTGAAAATTACATGATATACTAAAGTTCCAAATGAGTACGCACAAGACCAAACTTTGGACGATCATATCTACATATATATATAGGGGTTTATGTGATTAACAACCTATAAAATGAAAGACCTTCAAGTCTAGTTTCTAACGCTTCAAACCGTTCATCAGTTGGACAATCCAACAAGAAGTTATGACCCAATTACTAAAGGATGACAGAATGTGATTCTGCAGCCAATTCTGTAGACCGCAAAAGTGGTTTGCGGACCGCTGAATAGTTGCAGAACTGACAAGTTTAGCCCTGTTCTAGGCACCAGTTTCACAGTCCATTGTGCGGACCGCATACCTGTTCTGCGGTCCATTCTCCGACGGCAGACCTGAGTTCTGAGGGTTAATTTTCTTATTTTTATAACGCGACCGCATTTTGATAAATAGCCTTTAGGGCTCATTTAGAATGCAAAAACCTGATATTTTTAGAGAGAAGTGAGAGTTTTCTTGAGAGAGGAAGAAGCTCAAGTGCTTTGTTCATCAAGATCTTGTCAAAGCTTTGAAATCCAACAAGAAAATCTCACACGATCTTCACTCAAGAGGTAAGGATCAAACCCTAGTTTTGAATTTCGAGTTTCGGGTAAATGATGGGTGATGGGGAGTATGATTATTGGGTGTAAGAGTATTATTTATACATGCATGTAGTAATAAGGTTTATGGGAAGATTGTTGAGCTCAAATAAGTAAGGATTGGGTTGTGAATAGAAATAAATCTTGTGGAAGAACCTTGTAACCAATTTGCATACTTAGTATTTAATAAAATGCTCGAATGCCTGAGACCAAGAATATCTTCCTAATTATGGTTCACTTTTGTTATGGTTCAAATTAGATTTAAGTTTCTAGGATTTCCGGAACATTGTAGTAATTTAAGGAAAGCTTAAAGCGAGGTATGTTGGCTAAACTACTCTCTTATAATTGAATTCCATGATGTTCCCGGAAGTTTCAAGTATGGTTGGTTCAAGTTCCTTATTCTAATGTTGCGAGTTGTTCCCAATAAATTCAATCGTCCTGAGTAAGCAAAGTGTCGATAATTATGTATTCAAAATATGTTCCGAATGGTCCTATCACATTATGTTATCCTTCGGGAATGTATTCAAGAATGATATGTGCGTTAAAATGTTATGTCTTTGAGTCTTGTTTCAAATGAAAGTTAGTATGCCAAACTGTGTGAGAAAAACTCAATATGCTTAAGACTGTTAATTTCTCATATGTGTATCTAGAGTCTTGATTGGAAATTTCTTATTGTTGATAATATATAAGGATGGTTGGAAGTGAAATAAGTGAATTGGGGATATAAATTGTGGCCAACGTGCCAAGAGTGAAAGTTATACTTGTGGCCAATGGTGCCAATGAAATGAAATGAAATGAAATGATGTGAGAAAGATTATTAAAGGAGCTTTGATTCAACTGTTCCAAAATTGACTTTGAAAATAGAATTGCCTAAAAGCTTATTAACTCAAGTGATGCCCATATGTGGCTGTTTTAACTAATGATGTCTTATTCAGTGTGTTTTGCATTCTTACATATTATTGGGTGGAAATTGTGTATTTCCCTTTTGTGGAAAAGTGTTTCAAGAATAAATGATGCGTTACTCATTTATTATTTTAACTTGTGCATCGTTTGCCAACCATTTTACTCCATTTCTTAGAAAGAAATCCATTTTGTTTAATGTCTTCATTACTGATGAACATAAAGTTGTAATTTCTAGAATATTATATATGTTGATATTTATGATGATGATACATGAGAGGGATAAAATGGAAGTGTTAAATATCATATACGTCCAGCGTACCTTGAATAATGAATCTTCTGAATGGCCAAAAGAGCCAAGGGAATATTACTGTTGTGATTAGTTGAAAGTACTAATGGAGATTTATACAATGCGAAAGATGATAAGGTAAATATATTTGTATTTATGTTATATTTGTGTGCAAACCAAAAATTTTTTGGGAGTATTGATAGTCATCGATGAAGAGTAGGTTGAAATAACCTAACCCCAAAACTACACGTGCCGGTGTAGGAGTGGATTGTGATTATTCCCCTTATTTGGGATGAGATTGATGTGATAAAATTATTTCCCTTTGGGATGATATGATTGATAGAAAAGGATGATGTCAATCCACACGTCATTGTTGTGAGATGGCCTAGCCGATCGGGTCGTGATCGGACACCATGCAGCACACATGGTGGTGATTGTGCTGGAATTTGTAATTGAAATTGTGATTGTGGTTGATGTCTCGGATGCTATGGCCTGGCCGATCAGGTCGTAATCGGACTCCGTGCTAAAAGTACGGTGGTATTGGTATTGTGAATGGTGATATTGTGAACAATTGTATATCGTTGCTAAAGATCTTCCTACCAAAAATAATATGATCTTCATATTTTTTAAATTAATATGTCTTAACTTGGAAATTGGATATCATTGATTGTTGATTGTTGTTTCCATGGTTTTTACTTTTATGTTGGCATTCTATTTTGAAAGGGAAAAGTTAACTTTACATAGTAGTACTATTCCATGTGTACTAACGTCCCTTTTGCTAGGGGCGTTGCATCTTCAATGGATGCAGGTGGTTCATCAGCGGGCAGCTTTGGTTCTTATTAGCAGTCCCTCTCTATTCAGTAGGTTTTGTTAAGCCCTACTATATTACAGGCTTTAAGTCATTTGATATTGTATTTTGTACTATAAGGTATAGCCAGGGCCTTGTCGTCGATTCTTCTATTCTTCAGTTCTGTTTCACTTAGAGGCTCCGTAGACAGGTTGTGGGTGGTATTCGATGATGGGAATCGAACTAGAAATGTTGGTCTTTGGAAAACATGTTATTCATTATATCTATAAACATGTAATAATTTGGAAATTATAAATGAAGTTGCTAATGGAAATGAAATGGGAGTTGCTAATGAAATCTTTTCAATATTTGATTAATGGAGTACATCTTCTCTTTGTTCATGGATGAGTTTGGGTAGAAGAAAATCTAACATGCTTGCTCGGTCGGGTTTATTCAGTTGAGCGCCGGTCGCGCTCCCCGAGTTCGGGACGTGACATGTTGATTGTTAATTATTGATTAAGGGTGTTGTTTATCTTATGGGTGATTAAGAATGGTATTGATTATAACAATTTGAGATTTTAGAATTATCTAGGAGCAAGAGGATGGGTTGTTGGGTGTAGAAACACCATTAATAAAGGCTATGATGTTTTATACCTACCAAGTGTTTGATAAAATATCTAAGTGACTAAAACATGAGCATTATTACTAATATTGGTTCCTCTTGATATATATTGCCATAGTGTATTGTTGAAAGAGGCAACGAACATTGTGATACACTTAAAATGCCCAAAGTAAAGGTATGTGAGGCAAAGTCTCTATGTTTGTGAATGTTTATGAATCTCCCTTCGTCTCATTCTTTATGACTATTACGAATTGCATCATAAAGTAATTATACCTCAATTCCATGAGTAGTAGTAGAACTTTTGTTCTATAGATAACATAGTTTCAAAATTCATTCAATATCCCATGAGCCTCAATTATGACATATCAATTTATTATGAATACATGTCTTAGTCCAGTTCTATTAGACATCCCAGTATCATGTAACTCAATATGATTCCGTATTTCACTATCATGTATTGCAGTATGATTCTCAATTCCTGATTTAAAAAGCCTGAATATGGAACACCTGTATTTGGGCATGAGGCCGCAATTTATGCTTTATGAATCTATGTGCCTGAGGCCGTTTTTTATGCTTTATGCATCTTTGGGAATGAGGCCACAGTTATGTATATGTATACTTGGGCCCGAGGCCGCAGCTTGTGCCCATATATATTGAGAAGATGGTAGAACAGGTTGTAGAGAAGTCTTCTCAGAATGCAAGACCCATCAAAGCATTGGAGCACAGGTTAGCAAGCTTGCAGCATAATATTTGTCCGCTGGGTACTTCTCTTTTTCATATCTTCTAGCAGTAGCAGAAATAGATGGTGTCATTAAGAGAACAAATACACCACTTGAAAAGTGATCACTTTGTGCCTTACAAACCCTGAATTCCTCAAGTCACTTCTCTTCCTCCCATAAGTACATTCTCACCCAAAAGATATTCCCCTCCTCGGCTTGATTATCCTTTTTCTAGCTTTTTCTCTCCCCAAAGAAAATGCCATATAGCTGCTCATAACCCATTTGCTCAAACTATTAAAGAACCCAAAGGAAATAGCTTGAATCAACCCATAGAGCCAGAGGCCTCTGAAGTTGAAGATGATTGTCAATTCCAGAAAGGAAATATGATTCAGCAACAGCCAAATAGGTAGGTACTGGTTTTCATACCTTTACCTTGGATGATATAAAAGTCTCAAGATTGCCCCAAAGAATCCAATATTTCTACACTTAAATGGTGACCAAGAATTTGGCAGAGCGAGAAAATTACATAATTCTATCAGAATTCACTTTTCATCATTAAGGTATTCTTTGAGACTGGTGGAATTCCCTTGGGTTGCAGGACAATAATGCTTTCCTTACTTCCCAAAATTTTACTTTTAACATTAGAATCTTGCATGGAGTTTTTGCGGTGATGCTGGCCAAAGGCATGCAAAACGACGAAGACAACTTTTTAAAATGAAGCGTCTGTCTTTGGAAAGAGATATCATTGATAAACATTTTTAGAAATAAATGCAAAAATCCTTTTTGCGCTGGGTGGGGATGTTAATCTAAAATAAGAATTTGCATCATCCCTACCAAAGTTTTTGGCTAGTCGAACCATGACATCATAGAAGATAAATACATGTCAATAACTGCTCCGAAAATTAGTTATATTAAGCAAGCCATTTTTATGCTCTTGATGATATATGTGCAAAAAGATCTACTATAAAACAGACAATGAAGAATGATCCAACACTTGATAGGGCTTGCCTAGGTCAGACTTGATCATATGAAAGAATGATTTCTCATGCGAGGTGCCAAGGAAGAAGTTCCAAAGATTCAGGTTTCCAAAATTCTCAAGCGATAGATCCAAGTTCAGAAAGAAAACAATACTTTAGAAGGGGAAGGCAGGTTAATGCAAGAGGAAATAGAGCATGTTTTATTTATAATAAAATATGACATGTTCAAGGAATTTCCTGTAATCGAAGAAGTGTATTAGACTTCTCTCTGAAATTACGGACTACACAGGATTTCATTTTAGCGAAGATGACGATCATGAATCCGTTTTCTCACTTGAAGATGAGCCCATAGAAGAGACTCTATTTTCCCTGGATGTTTATGATGAATATCATGATGATCATTTCCAAATTTCAGTACCAAAACCAAAGGTGAAAGAAGATATCCACAACATCTCGGTGATCCCACAAGCAGAAATCAAAGTCTATGCATTTTAGTGGGATAAACAATCACATGTCATAGCTTTCGACCACTCTCACCTTAAAAAGCCAATCAAGGCTACTTTTTCTTTCCATATGATACATCCCATGTACCACTCTCCATGTGGATATAATCGAGTGTATTTCTTTGAATGAATAGATGGAAGCATATCCGATCATGGAATGGACTGTGCACTTTGACATCGAAGGTAGAAATGTGTAGTGGTTCAAGGTTCCTTTTGCATGTCACTTTCCATGGGAAATTGAATGTTGCTTCCAAGAATAGCTTGAGGAGCTAGCAGAATACTATCGGGTGCCCAGAAAGAAAAACAAGAAGGCCAAAAATAAAAAGTGCAAATCATCTGCAGAATGCCTTCGAGAAAGGTATGAAAAAGGCGACCCATCATTTATCTTGTTCAACTCCCAGGTAAGTTTAAATTCCTTGTCAGCTCTAACCCTTGGTAATGGCCAAAGTTTCCAGAGAAAATGGCAGGCCAATCACCCTAGTTGGGAAGATGATGAGATAGCCGCTTTTTCCAACAATCCTGAAATACTAATATATAGCCCTATTAGGGGCGGATATACCCATGATTTTGCACCTCTTGAACATTTCAGTAAACATGGTGCAGATCATGCCCCCGAGTTCCCCAAAAAGAATGTTGTTTTGCGCTTAGGAGAAAAACCATCATGTAGTGACATTGAAGCAACAATCAATTATCAGTTTGAAAATTCTATTTCTCAAAATAGTATCTTGAACAACATTGATAGCACAGTTAAGAATATTTTACACACCAGAATAAAATGTTTAGCGGTGTGGAAAATGAGAAAAAGGTCGAACATGTTGTAGGAAAGTCTTTCCAACATACAAGACTCATCAAAGCCTTGGACCACAGGTAGTAAGATTGCGGTACGATAATTTTCTGCCGGGTACTTCTCTTTTCCATTTATTCCAGAAAGTGATTGTGTCTCTAAACAAATATACCTCTTGAAAAGTGTTCACTTTGTGCCCATGAAACCCATACTTCCTCATGTCACTTCTCTTCCTCCCACAAGTACATTCTCATCCCAAAGTTATCCCCCTCCTCAGCTAGATTATCCTTTTTCTATCTTTTCCTCTCCCAAAAGAAAAATCAATATAGGTGCTTATAATCAATGTTTTCTAACTATTAAAGAAACTGAATGTGACATCGCAAAGTTAGTTTGGAAAACTAAATGCACTTGCAGCCTAGAGACACCTGAAAAATAATAGAGATGTAGTAGAAAGCTAAAACAAATGCTAACTATGAGAACCTCAAGATCTCTACCCTCCAAACCCCAAGCACCTATGTTGCCCAACCATAGAGAGATTTAGAATAGGTAACATCTCAAGGGTTCGATACCAAGAAAAGAGAGGAGCTTACTGATGATTTGATTCAACAAATTCCAATAGAGGATAGTTTCGAGTCAGTACTAATTCCTTACAAGTTTCTTCAAAAGAGGAACTTCCCATTTTCATGAATCAGCCTAGAGAGACAGAGGTCTTCGAAGTTGATGTTGATCAAGATGGGAGGACTGATGAGCCCATTCCAAAAAAAGGAGATATAATTCCTCCGCAACCAAACAGATAATGAAGAATGATCCAACACTTGATAGATCTTGCCGCATGTCAGATTTAATCATCGGAATAAAAGATTGTTCGTGCCAAGAACCAAGGAATAAGTTCAAAAGATTCAGGTCGCCAAAGTTCTCAAGCGACAGGTTCGAATACTAAATACTTCAAAAGTAGAAGGCCGGGCAATGCAAGGAGAAATAGAGCATGTTTTATTTGAAATACAATATGACATTTTGCGCGGAACTACCTGCAGTCCAAGCAGTCTATTAAACTTCTTTATGAAATTATAGATTACACATGCATTCATTTCAGTGAAGAAATCAATCTTGAATCAGTTTTCTCACTTGAAGATAAGCCCACAGGAGAGACTCTCTTTTCCCTGGATGTTTATAAAGAATATGGAAATGATCATTACCAAATTTAAAAACCAAAGACAAAGGTGAAAGAGAAGATCCAAAGCATCACGGTGATACCGCAAGCAGAAATCCAAGTCTATGCATCCATGTGGGACAAATAAACACATGCCGTAGCTTTCTTTGACTCAGAAGCAGCCTCCTCACTCATTAATCATGAGGTCTTACAATATCAGTATTGGGTGTCATACTTCAAGAATTGCAACACAAAATAAAATGGAATTCTGGCCGGAACAGTCATTACCAAGCACCCGATCACCATTGAATTCTTCCTAGGACTGAAGTACATGAGCAAATTGATTGAGTCACATGTCCCAGGTATGGATTTGATTATTGGTTTTGATATTTACAGGGTTTTGCCCGACAAACACCATATCAAAGCCAATGTGATAGCATTCAAAAAGCAATTCAAGTTGTATTGTGTAGTCCTAAGATTGATCCAACTCACAAAAGAAGATCAAGTCAGGGAAATCGAAGCACAAATCACACAACACTCCTGTGTAGAATCTCACATTGAATTCTTAACATAATGTGACAATCATTATGGAAAAATGAAGAGTTCTTCATTAAGCTACCTTTGAAGAAAAATGATAATATCAATCCTACACTGTCAAGTCACTCTAGTATGAATACAGACCACCTTCAGCATACAAAAAGGGAGTATCGGGAGCTAGTGGATTTTGATCTCATTGTGCCATCAAATTCACAATGGGCGTGCTAAGCATTTTATGTTAATAAAAAGCTCGCCCTTTTGTCCCAACTCAATCATTTTCTTTTGGATGACAAGTTTTCCATCCCTAATAAGCTCACCCTTTTGTCCCAACTTGTCTAAAAAGATATTATTCTAAGATTGATCTCAAATAAGGCTATTGGTAATTGGGAATCCACCCGGATGATAGGGAAAAATTGGTTTTTTTATTCCCAATCACCCTTTTCAGTGGAAAGTCGTGCCTTTCAGTTTAAAAACTGCTCTATCTTTGTTTCAAAAGTCCATGCTGAAAATATCTCAGTCCATCCTTCACATCATTTCTTTATATTGATGATATTTTGCTATTCAGTGATACTTGTGAGGAGCATATAAATTTGCTCAATCATTTTGCATCTTTAATGCGAAAAAATGGCATCATCCTTTTAGGTAAAAAAAAATGGTTTTGCAAAAAAAGAGATTGATTTTTTGGGCATGAATTATTCCCATGGAGAACACACTTCAGGTCCTCATATTTCTAAGGAACATCTCAAGTTCCCTGATATTGGGTTCACAATGAAGCAAATATAGTAGTGTTTGGGAATATTAAATTAAGTGAGAGATTTTATTCCTATTTTTATACATATATTTCTCCTCTCACAAAACTTTTTAAGCAAAATGCCCATCCATGGGACAAGGATCAAAATGATGCAGTGAGAAAAAGTAAAAGAGATGTCTCAAAGTGTCAGAATCTTTGCACATTTCCTCATATGGAAATAAAATATTGCAGACAGATAAGAGTAATGAACATTGGAGCGCAATTTTATTTGAGGAAGAAAATGTTCAGAGAAAAATATGTTACGCTAGTGGAAGATTCAAGGATGCTAAACAACACTATCATTCCACGTTCAAGGAGATTCTTGCAGTTAAAATAGAAATGGGCTGAATGCCCGGATCTAAATCAATACAGATGTCAATATCTTTGTCGGGTGGCATTTCCATCTAGAAATTCACGGACAACTGGAACTGAATCCATAGAAGGAACTTCCGCGTTGGGATCGCGAATATAAGCCAAATAAGTTAGATACCACTTCTCGACCATACGTCGAGCTTTCACATAAGAGATAACCTTGCTGGTAAAATGGACAAGTGTCCCTTTCCACTCTAGTCGAGGTAATCCCGGCATGGCTAAGGTTGCCATTTTGGTGTGACAATCCAATATAGCATGCTAAGGTGATAACCAATCTATACCCAAGATGACATCAAAATCTATCATGTCAAGTAGTAGAAGATCCACGCCAGTCTCAAGACACCCATTAGCAACCACACATGAATGATAGACATGATCTACCACAATAGAATCTCCCACCAGTGTGGACACACACATAGATGCACTCAGAGAATCACGAGGTACAACCATATATGAAGCAAAATTGGAGGACACATAGGAATAAGTAGATCCTGAATCAAATAGAACTGAAGCATCTATATGGCAAACTGGAACCATACCTGTGATCACTGCATCGGATGACTCGGCCCCAGGCCTAGATGGAAAAGCATAAAATTGCAGCCGGGCCCCACCACCTTGCATCGCATCCTTGGGACGGCATCTAACTGGGTAGGTGGCGAAACAACCAGTGCTGGAATCATAGCACGGGAACCATGTTATTGTGAACTACCCGATGCCCAAGGGAAAAATCTAGCAATGTGTCTCGAATCACCACAAGTATAACAGGACTTGGGCTGTTGTGATTGCTGACCCTGGAACTGACCATGTCGACCTGGATAACCACTCTGATGACTCCAGATCCAAGGTTTATTAATAGGAGCTGGTGGTGCACTATAAGCTAGCTGGTCGGAATTAGACACGTAAGGGTCGTGACCACCTGAAGTATTGTGGGATGCCTGGAGCGCTGAATAAAATGGCCAAGGAGGATGGCCTCTACCAAAATTAACCCTTCCTCCAGATGAGGCACCACTGAACCCACCAAACTGATGAGGCCTCTTATCAGACCCCTGCCCTCTCTCCTATGCAAGAACCATCTCGATCCTCTTCGCAATATTAGCAGCCTCCGCAAAGGAAATCTCACTTCGGGTCTCCTTGGCCATCTGAAGCCTGATAGGGTGAGTGAGTCCCTCAATAATACTCCTCACTCTCTCTGCCTCAGTAGGTAGTAAAGGGAGAACATCACGGGCTAAATCCACAAAACGGGTCTCGTACTGAGTAACAGTCATACTGCCCTACTGTAGACGCTCAAATTGTTTGTAGTAATCCTCTCTCAATGTAATGGGGAGGAACTTCTCTAGAAATAGCCGTGAGAACTGCTCCCAGGTCAATGTAGGTGATCCAACTAGTCTGGTCAACGTATAAGCTCTCCACAGCCTCATGGAGGAACTTGTAATTTGAAATACAGCAAAATCGACCCTATTGGTCTCAACTATACCCATGTTCCGCAATACCTCATGATAGCGGTCAAGATAATCGTGTGGGTCCTCGGAAGGTGTACTACTGAAGTGAAATAGAAAGACCTTAGTAAACTTATCCAGTCTCAATAAGGCCTCAGTAGACATGGCAAGCCTATCACGGGCATGTGCCACAATAACTGGCTAAACTACCCCCACTAGCGGTGCTGCTAGAGCCTGATACTGGGGAGCCATATGCTCCGGAGCAGGAGTAGTGGGAGTTTGTGCTCCTCCCCCAACCTGTGAGACGGCTGGTGCCACTAGAAATATACCATTCTGGGCCACACCCTTCGTAAGGCTCACTAAACAGACTAGAGCATCCTAAAGTACTGGAGTAGCTATGAATCCTTCTGGGACCTGGATTGGTATAATAGGTACAGTATGAGCTGGAAGCTCTGCTTCCAAATCCACCCGAGGTTCTACAACAGGTGCTGCTGCTCGAGCTCTAGACTGAGCTCTACCTCTGCCTCTGCATCGACCTCTAGTGCGACCTCGACCTCGACCTCTACCCTTGGTCATAGTTGCCACTAGGGGATCTGGCCCTTGTCCATCTATAGATATATTACGTGTACTTGTCATCTGCAAGAGAATACGAGTAGAGTGGTTCAATCATCGATGACAGAATAAAATCGAACGAAAGAATAAAAAAGAAGTGATATTCTTCCTAAACTTCACAACCTCTAGGAGATAAGTACAAATGTCTCTGTACCGATCCTTCAGACTCTACTAAGCTTTCTCGTGACTCGTGAGGCCTAAGTAACATAGTGCTCTGATGCCAACTTGTCACGACCCAAACTTTTCACCTTCAGGACCGTGATGGCACCTAACATTTCACTTGCTAGGCAAGCCAACGTTATAATAATATTAACCATTTTAAAGCAAATTAAATTTAACAGAAGTCAATTAATAAAATAAAGTGCGGAAGACCATAACTATCGAATCATCACAATATATCCCCGAATCTGGTATCACAAGTGCACGAGCTACTAGAATGATACAAATAAAGGTCTGAATAAAATTCAAGTTGTTTGAAAGATAATACACAGCTAAGATAATATATAAGGGGACTTCAGAACTGCAAACGCTATGTTGTTATAGCTCAAGTCTCCTCTGAGTAGCTGAATCCGAGCACGTCTCCGGTACGTCGCTGGGACCAACTCTAAAATCTGCACAAGAAGTGCAGAGTGCAGTATGAGTACAACTGACCCCATGTACTTTGTAAGTGTCGAGCCCAACCTCGACGAAGTAGTGACGAGGCTATGACAAGACACGTACGTAAACAACCTGTACAAGTATACAAAAATACGAAGCAACAATAATACAAAAATAACAATTTATAAATTGGGAGGGGACATATGAAGGGGAATGATACAATAATTGTAGCAGGAGAAGTATCACTTAGCAGCCAATTAATTCATCAGCAATAAAATGAGCAACTAATAACATGAAAAAGACATGGCACCACCCTTCGTGCTTTTACTCTCATTCCTCCTATAAATTGATAAATAAATAATAATAATAATAATAATAATAATAATTGGAACGTTATCATCCTTTGTGCTTTGACTCTCTTTTTGCACGCCCGCACCCTTCGTGCTCTTACACTCTCTGAAAATAGCACCACATCACCCTTCGTGCTGTTGCACTAAAAAATGACATGACAATACCCTTCGTGCTTTTGCACTCTTTCTCACCATGACAATGATAGTATAAAT
Organism: Nicotiana otophora; assembly: GCA_000715115.1. Lineage (NCBI taxonomy): Eukaryota > Viridiplantae > Streptophyta > Magnoliopsida > Solanales > Solanaceae > Nicotiana > Nicotiana otophora. Next base: position 41,402 of record AWOL01S0036834.1, on the reverse strand, counting down.
AGTAAAAATGGCACGGCATCACCCTTCGTGCATTTACACACTTTCTCACCATATTCAACAATAATTAAATCAATAAGAATTTCATGAATAATGATCAAATAATCAATAATAAACTTAAGCAGGAATATCTTAATTAAATAAGCAATTATTCAAAATGCAATAAATTTCTCCAGCATGTTTTGACTCAACCACAACGCATAAGTACTAGTCACCTCACATATATATTGTACCCACACATTAAATCACGTAGCAAATAGACAAATAAATCCTACTCCCTCAAGTCAAGGTTAACCATGATACTTACCTCGCTTTGCAACAAAATTCAAGATTCCAATAAACCTTTGCCTCGCTCATTTGTGTCTGAAATCCTCAAATCTAGTCAGAAACAATTCAATATACTCAATACAAATCGTAGGAATGAATTCCATATGGATTTACTAATTTTACGGATTAAAATCTGAAATTCATCTAAAACCTCAACAGTGGGGTTCACGTTTCGAATCTCAAAAACACTTATGAAATCCGAACACCCGTTCCGAGATGAGTCCAACCATACAACAATTATCAAATTCTGATGTCAAATGGACCTTCAAATCCTAAATTTTTAATTTTTTGGAATGTTTTACAAAAATTCCAATTTCTTCCATTTAAGTCCGAAATAAATGTTGCATATAGACATGGATTTATGAAATATAATCCCCTTTGGTTATAGAAAACTTACCCAGTTCAAAGTCATGAAAAATCCCTTTGAAATTGCCTAAATCCGAGACTCAAAACTCAAAATTGAGTAAAAATAGTTAACTTCCGATTTTATGGGTTCTGTCCAGGGTTTGTTGCATCTGCGGACACTTGAACGCATCTGCGGTTCCGCTTTTGCCAAAATTGGGGTCCCTTCTATGGGCTGGATCGCTTCTGTGGACTCGCTTATGCGAAGAAACGTTCGCTTCTGCGCAACGCTGCCCCTTCCCCCTATTCTCGCTTCTGCGATGCGTGTGTCTCTTATGGGGTCGCACTTCTGCGGACTGTCCGCTTCTGTGAGGCATGGCTCACTTCTTCAAGCTCGCATATGCGGTCTAAATTCCATAGGTGCAACTACACCAGAAGGCCAATATATCAGATTTTCCTTAAGTCTAAATTTTGATCTGTTAACCATTTGGAATCCACCCGAGGCCCCCGAGACCTCAACCAAATACACCAACATGTCCTAAAACATCATACGAACTTAGTCGAGATCTCAAATCACATCAACAATGTTAAACCAATGAATCATACTCCAACTCAAGCTTAAGGAACTTATGAATTTTCAACTTCTACATTCAATGCCGAAACCTATCAAATCAAGTCCGATTGACCTCAAATTTTGCACACAAGTCATAAATGACATAATAGACCTATTCAAATTTCCAGAATCAGATTCCAACCCCGATATCAAAAAGTCAAATCCATGGTCAAACTTTGAAAATCTTTAGCCTTTAAATTTCTAGCTTCCGTTAAATAGCGATAATTTTGGCTAAGGACCTCCAAATTCCATTCCGGGCATACACCCAAATCTCAAATGATGATACGGACTTACCGGAGCTGTCAAAACACTGATCCGACTCCATTTGCTCAAACTATTGACCAAAGTCAACTCAATTGAGTTTTAAAGCTCTATTTCACATTTTAATTAATTGTTCATACAAAAACTTTTCAAAAAATTATTCGGACTGTGCACGCAAGTCGAGGAGTGATGACTAGTGATTTTATAAGTCTTATAACACAGAAATGTATGTTTAAATTAAAGATGATATTTTGGATCACCACACTTCCCTTAAAAGAAAATCAGTTAAAACATTATATTTCCCTTTCAAGTGCTTGACCTGAAACTTGTATGGACAAAACCATTCAGCCTCTCCGAGAATTTGCAGATTCGGAATGACCTTTGGATTCAACTGGATCATCCTCGGAAAAGCCTTCATAACTATCTGTATAAGAAATGGTGAGTGAATTAGAAGAAAATTGAACTTTTTAATCCCCATACCATATGGCCCCGCCAGAGTTGAAAGAATTGAAAGAGCATTTACAAGACTTACTTGATCAGGGATTCATTAGGCCCAGTGTCTCACCCTGAGGTGCACCAGTACTATTTGTAAATAAGAAAGATGGCTCGATGCGGATGTGTATAGATTATCGGTAGTTGAACAAGGCCTCCCAAAGATTGATTTGAGGTCTAGTTAACATCAGTTGAAGATTAGGTCATTCGTTGTCCCTAAGATAGCTTTTCGGACTCGGTATGGACATTACGAATTCCTAGTAATGTCATTTGGGTTAACAAATGCCCCAGCAACATTTATGGATTTGATAAATCAGGTGTTCAAACCCTATTTGGATTCTTTTATGGTTGTATTCATTGATGATATCTTGCTTTACTCCAGCAGTCGATAAGAGCATGAGCAACATCTTCTAGTTGTATTCATGTTGTGTTGGCAGAAGGTATGAAAGTGGATCCTAAGAAGATTGAGGCAGTTCAAGTTTGGCCTAGACCTACTTCAGCTAAAGAGATCCGGAGTTTCCTGGGTTTGACAGGTTATTATCGCCGGTTTGTGGAGTGGTTTTCATCCATAGCATCCCCACTGACCAAATCAACCCAGACAGGCGCCCCGTTCAGATGGTCATACGAGTGTGAGTTGAGCTTTCAGAAGTTCAAGACCACTTTGACTACAGCGCCAGTGTTGGTATTACCCATAGGTTCAAGATCTTATACGGTGTATTTTGTCGTATCTCGCGTTGGGTTTGGTTCAGTATTGATGCAAGATGGTAGGGTGATTTCATATGCATCGCGGTAGTTGAACGTTCACGAGAAGAATTATCCTGTCCATGACTTAGAATTGGCAGCATTGTCCATGCACTGAATATTTTGAGGCATTACCTTTATGGTATCTCGTGTGAGGTATTCACTGATCATCGTAGCCTACAGTATCTGTTCAGGCAAAAGGATCTCAATTTGAGGTAGAGAGGATGGTTGGAGTTGTTGAAAGACTATGATATCACCATTTTGTATCACCCCGGAAAGGCCAATATGGTCGCCGATGCTTTGAGTAGAAAGGCTGTGAGTATGGACAGTCTTGAGTATATTCTTGTTGGTGAGAGACCGTTAGTTGTAGATGTTTAGACACTGGCTAATCAGTTTGTGAGGTTAGATGTTTCAGAACCCAGTCGGGTTCTAGCTTGCACAGTCGCTCGGTCTTCTCTATGTGAGTGTATCAGAGAGCGACAGTATAATGATCCGCATTTGCTTGTCCTTAAGGACACACTATTACATGATGGTACCAAACACATTGTTGTGGGGGAAGATGGAGTTCTATGGATGTAGGGTCTTATTTGTGTGCCTAATGTGCATGGGCTTCGTGAATTAATTCTTGAGGAGGCACACAGTTCCAGGTGTTCTATTAATCCGGGTGCCGCCAAAATGTATCAAGATTTCCGGAAACATTATTGGTGGAGGAGAATGAAGAAGGATATTGTTGCATATGTAGCTTGCTATCTAAATTATCAGCAAGTCAAGTACGATCATCAGAGACCAGGTGGTTTACATCAGAAGTTAGAATTTCCTGAGTGGAAGTGGGAGCGTATCACTATGGATTTTGTTGTTGGGCTTCCACGGACTCAGAGAAGTTTGACGCAGTATGGGTCATTGTGGACAAGTTGCCCGTGTCTATCATTTTTGATCGAGGCACGCAGTTCACTTTGTACTTCTGGAGGACTGTACAACGTGAGTTAGGCACGCGGGTTGAGTTAAGTACAACATTTCATCCACTACCAGACGAACAGTGAGAGCACACTATTAAGATATTGGATGATATGCTTTGCGCTTGTGTTATAGACTTTGAAGGTTCTTGGGATCAGTTCTTGCCACATACAGAGTTTACCTATAATAACAGCTACTAGTCGAGCATCCAGATGGCTCTATATGAGGCATTATATAGAACACGGTGTCATTCACCGGTTGGCTGGTTTGAGCCAGGAGAGGCTCGATTGTTGGGTACCGATTTGGTACAGGATGCCTAAGATAAGGTTAAAATTATTCAGGATCAACTTCGCAAATCTTAATCTAGGCAAAAGCGTTATGCCAGCCGTAAAGTTGGTGATATTGCATTCATGGTTATAGAAAGAGTATTACTACGAGTGTTACCTATAAAAGGTGTAATGAGGTTCAGAAAGATGGGCAAGTTGAGCCCGAGGTATATAGGACCCTTCGAAATTCTTAAAAGGGTGGGTAAAGTAGCATACATGCTTGCATTACCACCGAGTTTATCAGCGGTTCATCCGGTGTTGCATCTGTCTATGCTCCGGAAATATCATGGTGATCCATCCCATGTGTTAGATTTCAGTTCAGTCCAATTGAACAAGGATTTGACTTACGAGGAGGAGCCGGTAGATATTTTAGACCGGCAGGTCCGACAGTTGAGGTCTAAAAGTTATCCATCAGTTCGAGTGCAATGGAGAGGTCAACCGGTAGAAGCATCTACCTGGGAGTCCGAGTTGGACTTGCCGAGTAGATATCTACACCATTTTAGAAGCCCATGTACTTTTTCTAATTCCGTTCGAGGACGAACGTTTGTTTTAGAGGCGGAGAATGTCATGACCCAAAATGTCATATTTAATTTAAACATTCATTTCTATGCAATAAGACCTCGAAAAACACTATTCATCACTCCTCGACTTGCGTACGCAGCCCGAATAATATTTCGAAAAGTTGTTATATGAACAATAGATGAAAATATGAAATAAAGCTTTAAACTCAACTAAGTTGACTTTGGTTAACATTTTGAGTACATGGAGTCGTATCAGTGTTTTGACAGCTCCGGTAGGTCCGTATCATTATTTGGGACATGGGAGTATGCCCGTAATCTAATTCAGAGGTCCCTATCTCAAATTATCGCTATTTAACGGAAACTTGAAATTTAAAGGCTAAAATTTTCAAAGTTTGACCACGGATTTGACTTTTTTATATCGTGGTCATAATCCTATTCTGGAAATTTGAATAGGTCTGTTATGTCATTTATGACTTGTGTTCAAAATTTGAGGTCAATCGGATATGATTTGATAGGTTTTGGCATCGAATGTAGAAATTTAAAATTCTTAAGTTTCTAAAGCTTGAATTGGGGTATGATTTGTGGTTTAACGTTGTTTGATGTGATTTGAGGTCTCGACTAAGTTGGTATGATGTTTTAGAACTTGTTGGTTTATTTGGTTGAGGGCCCGGGGACCTCGGGTGGATTCCGAATGGTTAACGGATCAAAATTTGGACTTACGGAAAATCTGAAATTTTGGCCTTCTGGTATAATCGCACCTGCGGATTTTAGACTGCAGATGCGAGCTCACAGAAGCAAGCCATGACTCGCAGAAGTGGACAGTATACAGAAGAGGACGGGGTGTCGCAGAAGCGCGACCGCAAAAGCGGCCCACGCATTGCAGAAGCGGGAAAAGGGGAAGGGGCAGCCTTGCGCAGAAGCGGACACTTCTTCGCAGAAGCGGACACTTCTTCGCAGAAGCGGACACTTCTTCGCAGATGCGAGTCCGAAGAAGCAAACTCTTGTCTGCAAAAGTAAGCCAACCCACAGAAGCGACCCCAATTTCTGCAAAAGCAGAACCGCAGATGCGGTCAAGTGTCCGGAGATGCGAAAAAGCCTGGACAGAACCCATGGAATCAGAAGTTAATCATTTTAACTCATTTTTGAGTTTTGAGTCTCGTATTTAGGCGATTTCACTGGGATTTTCACGACTCTGAATTGGGTAAGTGTTCTATAACCAAAGATTATTATATTTCATAAATCCATGTCTATATTCATCATTTATTTCGGATTTAGATGGAAGAAATTGATTTTTTTGTAAAACTTCCCAACAAACGAAAAGTTTATGATTTGAAGGTCTATTTGACATCAGAATGTGATAACTTTTGTATGGTTGGACTCGTCTCGGAACGGGTGTTCGGATTTCCTATGTTTTTCTGAGATTCGAGATGTGGGACCAACTGTTGATGTTTTAGATTAATTTTGGATTTTAATCCGGAATATTAGTAAATTAATATGGAATTAATTCCTACGATTTGTATTGAGTATATTGAATTGTTTATGACTAGATTTGAGAATTTCGGACATGAATTCGCAAGGCAAATGTTTATTGGAATCTTTCATTTGGTTGCAAAACGAGGTAAGTGTCGTGGTTAACCCTGATTTGAGGGAGTAGGATTTATTTATTCTTGCTTAAGTTTATTCTTGATTATTTGATCATTATTCATGAAATTTTTATTGATTTCGTTATTATTGAATATGGTGAGAAAGAGTGTAAAAGCACGAAGGGTGATGTCGTGCCATTTTCAGAGAGTGTAAAAGCACGAAGGGTGATGCCGTGCCAAAAGAGAGTTAAAGCACGAAGGGTAATGCCATGACAATTATTATTATTATTATTATTATTTATTTATCGGTTTATGGCAGGAATGAGAGTAAAAGAAGAAGGGTGGTGCCGTGCCATTTTCATATTATTAGTTGCTCATTTTATTGTTGATGAATTAATTGGCTGCTAAGTGATACTTCTCCTGCTGAAATTATTATATCATTCCCCTCCGCGTGTCCCTTCCGCATGTCCCCTCCCAATTTATAAATTGCTATTTATTGTATTATTGTTGCTTCGTATTTGTATATACTTGTATAGGTTGTTTACGTATGTGTCTTGTCATAGCCTCGTCACTACTTCGTTGAGGTTAGGCTCGAACCTTACAGAGTACATGGGGTCAGTTGTACTCATACTACACTCTGCACTTCTTGTGCAGATTATGGAGTTGGTCCTAGCGGCATACAATAGATGTGCTCGGATTCAGCAACTTAGAGGAGACTTGAGGTATAACTGCACAACGTTCGCAGTTCTAAGGTCCCCTTCTATATTATCTTAGGTGTGTATAATCCTTCAAATAGCTTGAATTTTATTTAGACCTTTATTTGTATCATTCTAGTAGCTCGTGCACTTGTGACACCAGATTCATGGATGTATTATGATGATTCGGTAGTTATGGTCTTCCGCACTTTATTTCAATAATTGGCTTCTATTTAATTTAATATGCTTAAAATGGTTGAGATTATTTAACGTTTGCTTGCCTAGCAAGTGAAATGTTAGGCGCAATCACGCTCTTGAAGGTTGAAATTTCGGGTTGTGAAAAGTTGGTATCAGAGCACTAGGTTACTTAGGTCTCACGAGTCACGAGCAAGCTTAGTAGAGTTTGAAGGATCAGTATAGAGAATTCTGTACTTTTCTCTCAGAGGCTGTGAAGTTTAGGAACAATATCATTCTTTTCTTATTCTGTCATGCGATTTTATTATGTCATCGATGATTGAGCCATTTTATTCTTATTCTCTCGCAGATGGCGAGAACGTGTAATACATCTACTGATGGACAAGGGCCAGAGTCCCCGATGGCAACTATGACCAGGGGTAGAGGTCAAGGCCGAGGTTTCACTAGAGGTCGATGCAGAGGCAGAGGTAAAGCTCACTCTAGAACTCGAGAACAACACCTATTGTATAACCTCAGGTGGATTTGGAAGCAGAGGTTCCAGCTCAGATCGTACTTATTATACCAGTCCAGGTCCCAGAAGGATTCATAGCTACTCCAGTACTTCAGGATGCTCTAGATCGTTTGGTGAGCCTTATGGAGGGTGTGGTCCAGAATGGTACATTTTTAGTGGCACCTACCATCTCACAGGCTGGGGGAGGAGCAAAAACTCCCACTACTCTCGCTCCGTAGCAGATGGCTCCCCAGTATCAGGCTCCAGCAGCCCCGCCAATTGGGGTAGTTCTGCCAGTTGTTGCGGCACAGGCCGGTGATAAGCTTTCCATGACTTCTGAGGCCTTATTGAGACTAGGTAAGTTTATTAAGCTCTTTCTAGTTCACTTTAGTCGTACACCGTCCGAAAATCGATAGAATTATCTTCACCGCTGCCATGAGGTATTGCAGAACATGGATATAATTGTGACCAATGGGGTCAATTTTGTTGTATTTTAGATGACGGGTTCCGCCAAGAGGTGGTGAAGAGATTATACATTGACCAGACCAGTTGGATCGCCTACATTGACGTGGGAGCAGTTCTTACGGATATTTCTAGAGAAGTTCCTCCCTATCACATTGAGAGAGGATTACCGCAGGGAATTGGAGCATCTACAGCAGGGCAGTATGACTGTTACTCAGTACGAGACCCATTTTGTGGATTTAGCCTGCCATGCTCTCCTTTAACTACCTACTGAGGGAGAGAGAGTGAGGAGGTTTATTGAGGGACTCGCTCACCCTATCAGGCTTCGGATGTCCAAAGATATCGGAAGTGAGATTTCCTTTCAGGCGGCTGCTAATGTTGCGAGGATGATCAAGATGGTTCTTGCACAAGAGAGAGGGTAGGGGTCTAATAAGAGGCCTCGTCAGTTCGGTGGGTTCAGTGGTGCCACGTCTGGAGGAAGGGGTAATTTTGGTAGAGGCTATCCTCCTAGGCCATTTCATTTAGCGCTCAAGGCATCCCACAGTACTTCAGGTGGTCACGACCCTTACGTGTCTCATTCCGACCAGCTAGCTTATAGTGCACCACCAGCTCCTATTAATGTACCTTCGATCCGAAGTTATCAGAGTGGTTATCCAGGTCGACATGGCTAGTTCCACGGTCAGCAGTCACAACAGCCAAAGACCTATTATACTTGTGGTGATCCAAGATACATTGCTAGATTTTGCCCTCGGGCATCGGGCAGTTCACAGCAACAGGGTTCCGGTGCTATGATTCCAACACTAGCTTTTCCACCAACCGCTTAGCTATCTAGGGATAGGGGTCGGACAGCTAGAGGTGGAGGTCATGCCGTTAGAGGTGGAGGCCAGCAAGTTAGAGGCCATCCCAGGGACGCGGTTCAGATTGGTGGGGCCCAACCCCGATTTTATTCTTTTCCAGTTGGGCATGAGGCCGAGTCATCCGATGGAGTGATCACAGGTATGGTTCCAGTTTGCCATAGAGATGCTTCAGTTCTATTTGATCCAGGATCTACTTATTCTTATGTGTCCTCCTATTTGGCTTCATATCTAGTTGTACCTCATGATTCTCTGAGTGCTTCTGTGTGTGTGTCCACACCGGTGGGAGATTCTATTGTGGTAGATCATGTCTATCATTCGTGTGTGGTCACTATTGGGAGTCTTGAAACTAGTGTGGATCTTCTACTACTTGACATGGTAGATTTTGATGTCATCTTGGGTATGGATTGGTTATCACCTTATCATGCTATATTAGATTTTCACACCAAAACAGTGACCTTAGCCATGTTGGGGTTGCCTCGACTAGAGTGGAAAGAGACTCTTGGCCATTCTACCAGCAAGGTTATCTCTTATATGAAAGCTTGGCGTATGGTCGAGAAGGGGTGTCTAGTTTATTTGGTTGATATTCGCGATCCCAATGCAGAAGTTCCTTCTATGGATTCAGCTCCAGTTGTCCGTGGATTTCCAAATGTATTTCCTATAGAACTGTTGGGAATGCCACCCGATATAGATATTGACTTCTGTATTGATTTAAATCCGGGTACTTAGACCATTTCTATTCCACCATACTGTATGGACTAGCCTGAGTTGAAAGAATTGAAGGAGAAGTTACAAGGCTTGCTTGATGAGGGATTCATTAGGCCTAGTGTCTCGCCCTGAGTGAACCAGTACTATTTGTAAAGAAGAAAGATGGCTCTAAACGGATGTGTATAGATTATCGACAATAGAACAAGGCCACTATCAAACACAAATATTCGTTTCTAAGAATTGATAACTTATTCGATCAACTTCAGGGTGCCAGGGTGTTTTTGAAGATTTATTTGAGGTCTGGTTACCATCAGTTAAAGATTAGGGAATCCGATGTCACTATGATAGCTTTTTAGACTCGGTATGGACATTACGAATTCCTAGTGATGTCATTTGGGCTGACAAATGCCCCAGCAACATTTATGGATTTGATGAACCAGGTGTTCAAACCCTATTTGGATTCTTTTGTGGTTGTATTCACTGATGATATCTTGATTTACTCCAGCAATCGAGAGAAGCATAAGCAACATCTTCGAATTATGCTTCAGACTTTGAAGAATAATCAATTATATGCCAAAGTTTCAAAATGCAAATTTTGGTTAGACTCAGTTGCCTTTTTGGGTCATGTTATATCGGTAGAAGGTATAAAAGTGGATCCTAAGAATATTGAGGCAGTTCAGAATTGGCCTAGACCTACTTCAACTATAGAGATCCGGAGTTTCCAGGGTTTGGCAGGATATTATCGCCAGTTTGTGGAGGGGTTTTCATCCATAGAATCCCCACTGACCAAATAGACCCAGAAGGGCGCCCCATTCAGATGGTCAGAAGAGTGTGAGTTGAGCTTTCAGAAGCTCAAGACCGCATTGACTACAGTGCCAGTGTTGGTAATACCCACAGGTTCAGGATCTTATACGGTATATTGTGATGCATCTCACTTTAGGCTTGGTACAGTATTGATGCAAGATGGTAGGGTGGTTGCATATGTATAGCGATAGTTGAAAGTTCACGAGAAGAATTATCATGTCTATGACTTAGAATTTGCAGCCATTGTCCATGCACTGATGATTTGGAGGCATTACCTTTACGGTGTCTCATGTGAGCTATTCACAGATCATCGTAGCCTACAGTATCTGTTCCGGCAAAAAGATCTCAATTTGAGGCAGAGAAGAAGGTTAGAGTTATTGAAAGACTATGGTATCACCATTTTGTATCACCCCGGAAAGGCCCATGCGGTGGCCGATGCTTTGAGTAGAAAGACTGTGAGTATGGGCAGTCTTGCGTATATTCCAGTTGGTGAGAGACTGCTAGCTGTATATGTTCAGACACTGGCTAATCAGTTCGTGAGGTTAGATGTTTCAGAACCCAGTCAGGTTCTAGCTTCCACAGTCGCTCGGTCTTCTCTATATGAGCGTATCATAGATCGACAATATAATGATCCTCATTTGCTTGTCCTTAGGGACACGGTACGACACGGTGGTGCCTAACAGGTTGCTGTGGGGGAAGATAGAGTTCTACAGATGCATGGTCGTATTTGTGTGCCTAATATGGATGGGCTTCGTGAATTAATTCTTAAGGAGGTACACAGTTCCAGGCATTCTATTCATCCGGGTGCCGCCAAAATATATCAAGATTTTCCTCAACATTATTGGTGGAGGATAATGAGGAAGGATATTGTTGCATATGTAGCTCGGTGTCTAAATTGTCAGCAAGTCAAGTACGAGCATCAAAGTCCTGGTGGTTTACATCAGAAGTTCGAAATTCCTGAGTGGAAGTGGGAGTGTATCACTGTGGATTTTGTTGTTGGGCTTCCATGGACTCAGAGAAAGTTTGATGCAGTATGGGTCATTTTGGACAGGTTGACCAAGTCAGCACATTTCATTCCTCTAGCAGTTACCTATTCTTCAGAGCGGTTAGCGGAGATTTACATCCGCGAGATTCTCCGCCTTCACGGTGTGCCTGTGTCTATCATTTCTGATCGAGGTACAAAGTTCACTTCGCACTTTTGGAGGGTTGTACAGTGTGAGTTAGGCACGTGGGTTGAGTTAGTACAATATTTCATTCACAAACAAATAGACAGTCAGAGCGCGCTATTCAGATATTGGAAGATATGCTTCGCGCTCATGTTGTAGACTTTGGAGGTTCTTGGGATACATTCTTGCCACTTGCAGAGTTTACCTATAATAACAGCTACCAGTCGAGCATTCAGATGGCTCCATATGAGGCATTATGTGGAAGACTGTGTCGTTCACCAGTTGGATGGTTTAAACCAGGAGAGGCTCGATTGATGGGTACCGATTTGGTGCAGGATGCCTTTGATAAGGTCAAAATTATTTAGGATCGACTTCGCACATCTAAGTCTAGGCAAAAGAGTTATGCCGACCGTAAAGTTTGTGATATTGCATTCGTGGTTATAGAAATAGTATTGCTACGGGTTTCACCTATAAAAGGTGTAATGAGGTTCATAAAGAAGGAAAAGTTGAGCCCTAGGTATATAGGACCCTTCGAAACGTTTGAAAGGGTGGGCAAAGTAGCCTACAAGCTTGCATTACCACCTAGTTTATCAGCGGTTCATCCGGTGTTCCATGTGTCTATGCTCCGAAAATATCATGGTGATCCGTCCCATGTGTTAGATTTCAGCTCAGTCCAATTGGACAAGGATTTGACTTATGAGGAGGAGCCGGTAGCTATTCTAGCTAGGCAGGTCCGACAGTTGAGGTCTAAGAGTTATCCATCAGTTTGTGTGCAATGGAGAGGTCAGCCGGTAGGAGCATCTACTTGGGAATTCGAGTCAGATATGCGGAGTAGATATCCATACCTTTTTACCAGCCCAGATACGTTTCCAATGTCGTTTGCGGGCGAACGTTTGTTTTAGAGGTGGAGAATGTGATTGTAAGGCCCCGTGAAATTTCGCAAAGGAAAAATAATCCTTCGTGGTGCCGAAATGGTTTTTACATGTTTAAGGATTTTAGAAATTCTTCGCGACGAGCTTGCGAGCCACGGCTCAGACCTTTTGGGTTGAACAATGCACCGGAAAGTAAAGGCAAATGTTTGGGAGTGAAATGCATTTCTGTGGTCCATTATGCAACCGCAGAATTACTCTGCGGACCGCATAATGGCCACAGAGTGAGGCAGTTAATTAGGCCAATTTGGATGTTAATTTTGCGGCCACTATGCGAGCGCAGAACCATTCTGCGGTGTATTATGTGACCCCAGAACTGGTCTGCGGGCCGTATAGTGACCGCAGACCGGGTCAGTTTATTTCCCAGTTTGGCACCCTAATTTTGCGGTCACTTTGTGGGCCTCAAAACCTGTATGGGAGCTCCATTTTTGGGTTGTTAAAACCCGACCCTACTTCATTAAATACACTCTCTGGGCCATTTTTGAGCTATAATCTGACCTTTTAGAGTGAAAGAGAGAGTGCCCTAGAGTAAGAAGGTGTTCTTCAATAATTGTTCTTCAATAATTGTTCTTCAATTCTTGCTCAAGTTTTGGAAGACAACAAGGGAAACTCACAAGGTCTTCATCCTAGAGGTAAGATTCTACACCCTTGCCCTAAATTTCGAAGTTTGTCTAGAAATGGGTAATTAGCAAGATAAATTTTGGGAATGAGAGTTGTTTATTTTACATGCATGTAATATCAAAGGGTGTAGGAAGATTGTTGAGCTAAAAATGGTAAAGATTGGGTTGTGGGATGATGGAATCCTCCATAAAAGGACCTTCAAACATTAATGCACACCTAGTGTTTGATAAAATGATCAAATGAGCGAGAACCATAATCATATTTCTAATTTTGATTCAATTTTTTATATTTCTACAATAGATTGAAGTTGCTAAGAATTCCGGAACATTTTAGAGTTTAAGGAAGCTCAAGTGAGGTATGTTGGCTAAACTCTTCTCTTAGATTTGGATCCCACGATATTCATGTGAATTATGTAAGTCCCGATTGGTTCATTATAAACTTGGATATTCCGAGTAAGATTGGGTTGAAAGATATATGTTCAACAAGTATTCAAAATGCTTTATTTATGTTATGTTATCAATTGAGGATGTGTTAAAAATATGGGCTATGCATTAGAAATGTTCGACTTCAAGTTAAATTCAAACGAAGGCTATTATGCCAAATTTCGTGAAGAATCTCTATGTGCCTTAGACTCTTAATTGCTCACATGCGTACTACATGCCTTCATTTTAATTGTTGTTGTTGTTGATGATGTTGATGTTAGAAAGTGAAAATGTGAGCATGATATACTAAATATGGCCAACGTGCCAAGAATGATTTATGATTATGGCCATTAGTGCCAATGAAATGAAAGGATGTGAAAGTAATATGAAATGAGATGATTGATATAAAAAGGTTGATGTCTCAAATAAGAGAGCCTAGCCGGTCGGATCGTGACCAGACAACATGCCGCACATATGGTGGTGATTGTGTTGGAAATTGTAATTGAAATTGTAATTGTGGTCGATGTCCCTAATGGATAGCCTAGACGATCAGGTAGTGATCGGACTCCGTGTTAAAGACGATGGTATTGATATTTAGAGTAATTGTGGTTGATGTCTCTAATGAGATAGCCTAGTTGATCGGGTCGTGATCGGACTCCTTGTTGCGAGTACGGTGGTACTGGTATTGTGAATAATGGTATTGTGGACAATGGTATCTCGATACTAAAAATCTCCCACTGTGAGATATGGAAATTCATTGAAACACTGTCTTGATCCTAAATGGAGGTTTGATGTTGATTACGACTTCCAATAACATTATGATAATCTTGTTTGTATTATTTGTCATTCTATTGAGAGGGTGTTTAGTTATACATATTAGTTCTATTCGACAGTACTGATGTCCCTTTTTCCAGTGGAGATGCATCTTTAAATGGATGCAGGTGGTTCCACAGCATGAGACATTGATCAGTGATATCAGTACACCTTCTTCCCAACTGACTTGGTGAGCCCCACTTCATCTCGGGGTCATGAATCTTTTGTACTTTGTGTATTTTGTTTGAGGTATAGCCGGGGCCTTGTTGCCGGCATTATCATTGTACTCTTGTTTATCTATAGAGGCTCCATAGGCATAGTGTGGGTTGTGTATTGGTGATGGGAAAGACAAACTATGTTATGTTGTGGTCGTATTTCTTGTCCCATTTGAGACTTTAAAAATGACGAACACTATTGGTGATGAATTCGTATTATAGACATGATCAGGTTTTGTCTAATTAATGAAAATATGTATTATCTTCATTCGTGGATGAGTTTGGGTAGAAGAAAATCTAACAGACTTGCTCGGTCGGGTTCACTCGGTTGAGCACCGGTCGCGCTCCTCGGTTTTGGGGCGTGACAGTGATGACCCAAAATGTCATCTTTAATTTAAACATTCATTTACGTGTTATAAGACCTCAAAAATCACAATTCATCACTCCTCGACTTGAGTGCATAGTCCGAATAATTTTCCGAAAAATGTTTAGATGAAAAATTGATTAAAATGAGAAATAGAGCTTTAAAACTCAACTGAGTGAACTTTGGTCAACATTTTGAGCAAATGGAGTCGGATCAGTATTTTGACAGCTTCGGTAGGTCCGTATCATTATTTGGGACATGGGTGTAAGCCCAGAATCGAATTCGGAGGTCCCTAGCTCAAATTATCGTTATTTAACGAAAACTAGAAATTTAAAGGCTAAAGATTTCCAAAGTTTGACCATGTATTTAGCTTTTTGATATCGGGGTCGGAATCCGATTCTGGAAATTTGAATAGGTCTGTTATGTCATTTATGACTTGTGTGCAAAATTTGAGGTCAATTGGACTTGATATTCATGTTAATTATGTTGGCTAAACTCTTTTCTTAGATTTGGATCCCACGATATTCATGTGAATTATGTAAGTCCCGAGTGGTTCATTATAAAATTGGCTATTCCGAGTAAGATTGGGTTGAAAGATATATGTTCAACAAGTATTTTAAATGTTTTATTTATGTTATGTTATCAATTGAGGATGTGTTAAAAATATGGGCTGTGTATTAGAAATGTTCGACTTCAAGTTAAATTCAAATGAAGGCTATTATGCCAAATTTCGTAAAGAATCTCTATGTGCCTTAGACTCTTAATTGCTCACATGCGTACTACATGCCTTCATTTAAATTGTTGTTGTTGTTGATGATGTTGATGTTAGAAAGTGAAAATGTGAGCATGATATACTAAATATGGCCAACGTGCCAAGAATGATTTATGCTTATGGCCATTAGTGCCAATGAAATGAAAGGATGTGAATGTTGTCACGCCCCAAAACGGAGGAGTGCGACCGGCGCTCAACCAAGTGAACCCGACCGAGCAATCCTGTTAGATCTCATTCTACCCAAACTCATCCATGAATATAGATAATACATATTATCATTAATTAGACGAAAATGTGTTCATGTCTACAATACCAATTCATTTCCAATAGTTTTATCATTTTTAAAGTCTCAAATAGACAAGTAATACATCCACAACATAACATAGTTGGTCTTTCCCCAGCAATAATACACAACCCACACTATGTCTATGGAGCCTCTATAGATAAAGAAGAGTATAATGATAATGCCGACAACAAGGCTCCGGCTATACCTCAAACCGAATACACAAAGTACAAACGATACATGACCCCGGGATGAAGTGGGGCTCACCAAGTCAGCTGGGAAGAAGGTGTATTGCTATCACTGATCAATATCTCCTGCTGTGGAACCACCTACATCCATTTAAAGATGAAGAGCCCCCGGAAAAAGGGACGTTAGTACCGTCGAATAGCACTAGTATGTATAACTAAACACCCTCTCAATAGAATGACAAATAATACAAACAAGATTATCATAATATCAATGAAAGCCTTAATCAACACCAAACCTCAATTTAGGATCAAGACAATGTTTAAATTAATTTCCATATCTCACACTGGGAGATTTTTAGTATCGATATACCATTGTCCACAATACAAGTACCATTATTCACCATACCAATATAGCTATTCATAATACCATTATTTACAAAACCAGTGCCACCGTACTCTTAGCATGGAGTCCGATCACGACCTGATCGGCTAGGCTATCTCAGTAGAGACATCAACCACAATTTCGCTCAATATCAATACACCGTCTGTAACATGGAGTCCGATCATGACCCGATCAGATAGGCTATCCATTAGGGACATCGACCACAATCACAATTTCAATCATAATTTCCAGCACAATCACCACCATGTGTACGGCATGGTGTCCGATCACGACCCGACCGGTTAGGCTGTCTTATTTGAGACATCACCCTTTTTATATCAATCATCTCATTTCATATTACTTTCACATCCTTTCATTTCATTGGCACTAATGGCCATAATCACAAATCATTCTTGGCATGTTGGCCATATTCAGTATTTCATGCTCACCTTATCAATTTCAAATATCATTATCATCATCAACAACAAATACAAATCAAATCAAGGTGTGTAGTACGCATGTGATAAATATAGAGTCTAAGGCATATAGAGATATTTCACAAATATTTGGCATAATAGTCTTCATTTGAAATTGACTTAAGGCCGAAACATTATTAAAGCACAACCCGTATTTTAACACCTCCTCAATTGGTAACCTAACATGAATAGAGCATTTGGGATGCTTGTTGCACATATATCTTTCAACCCAATCTTACTCGAAATAGCCAATTTCATAATGCATCACTCGGGACTTACATAATTTACATGAATATTGTGGGATTCAATTGTAAGAGAAATTTAGCCAACATACCTCACTTGAGCTTCCTTACACTATAAATATAACAAATTGAATCAAAATTAGGAAGATGATCATGGTTCGAGCTCATTTGAGCATTTTATCAAACACTAAGTGTGCATTAAGGTTCCAAGGTCCTTTTATGGAGAATTCCATCATCCCACAACCCAATTTTACCATTTTTAGCTCAACAATCTTCCTACACCCATTGATAACACATGCATGTAAAATAAACAACTCTCATGCCCAAAATATTATCTTTCTAGTTACCCATTTTTAGAAAATTTCATAATTAGGGTTTAGGGTGTAGAATCCTACCTCTAGGATAAAGACCTAGTGAGCTTCCCTTCTTAATCTTCCAAAACTTGAGCAAGAATTGAAGAAAAATTATTGAAGAGCACCTTCTCACTCTAGGGCACTCTCTCACTCTAGAATATCAGATTATGTCTCAAAAATGGCCCAAAGAGTGTATTTAACGAAATAGGGTTAGGTTTTAAAAACCCAAAAAATGAAGCTTCGGAACAAGGTATGTGATCGCCTATGCTGTCACATAATTGGTTACAAAATAGCCAAAAGAACTGTCTGTGTATGCGGTCACTATGTGGTCCACATAACTATTATGCAGTCGCATAATGCACCGCATAATAGTTATGCGGTCGCATAGTCGATCGCATAGTTGCTTCCAACTGACCCAATTAACTGCCTCACTTTGCGACCATTATGCGGTCCACAAAGTGGTTCTGCGGTCGCATAATGGACCGCAGAAATGCACTTTTTTGCCAAAATTTTCCTTTACTTTCCGGTGCATTGTTCAACCCAAAAACTCAAACACGAAAGCCTAGTCCGGCACCATGAAACATTATTTTCTTTTCAAACTTTACCGGGCTTTACACTTAAGTACTTCAAAATTTTCCGGGGTGTTACATTCTCCCCCGCTTAGGATCATTCGTCCTAGAATGAGGGTAAAATTCCGTCATTAGCATCTTATGCAACTCAGTTTGTTTCATACCACTTTCGAGCAGCCCCAAATTTGACTAACTCCCAAAATTTCCAAATATTTCGCCAGAGTTTCCCTTGTAACTAGGCCTATCCACCTGTCAGAGAGCCCCAGAAACACATCCTAACAACATATACGTATTCCAATGACGTAACCTAATACAAAAAAACACCAAATGTGGTCTCATAAGCAATATATATCCAGAAAGGAACACCCTTAATGCCAATTGTTCACATGATATAAATTTCATAAAAGGTAACTCTTATAATTTTTTCCTAGATCACAATTTTAAATACATGGTCAGTCAAACAAATAAGGATACCTTTTCTTCATTTCTTCCTTGGCCTCCCAAGTAGCCTCTTCTACCTGTTAGTTTCGCCACAACACTTTCACGGAGGCAATTTCTTTATCTCTCAATTTTCGTACTTGCCGATCAATAATAGAAACCGGAATCTCTTCGTAAGTCAATTTCTCATTACCTCAATAGTTTCAACCAGAACAATAAGTGCCGGATCTCCAACTACTTTCTTCAACATAGACACTTGAACCAACGGGTGTACTAATGACATCTCAGGTGGTAGCTCAAGCTTGTACGCCACCTCACCGATCCTGTAAATGATTTTGTACGGTCTGACATACCTCAGACTCAATTTCCCTTTCTTAACAAATCGCATTACACCCTTCATGGGGGAAAGTTTCAAGAATACCCAATCATCTTCTTTGAACTCCAAATCCCTACGACAAATATTCGAATAGGATTTTTGATGACTCTGAGCAGTCTTCAATCGCTCCTTGATGATTTTAACTTTTTCCATAGCTTGATTCACAAGGTCTGGCCCTATCAAATCTGCTTCTCCAATTTCGAACCACCCAATAGGAGATCTACATCTCCTACTATATAAAGCCTCGAACGGTGCCATTTGAATGTTAGCATGATATCTATTATTATATCAAATTCTATGAGTGGTAAATGATCATTCCAGCTACCTTTGAAGTCTATAACACAAGTGCGCAACATATCCTCAAGCGTTTGAATAGTCCGCTCTGCCTGCCCGTCAGTCTGCGGGTGAAAGGTTGTACAAAGATTCACCTGAGTACCCAAACCTTGCTGAAATTTCTTCCAAAAATTAGCAGTGAATTTTGCCCCCCGCTCAAAAATGATGGAAACTGTGGTGCCATGCAACCTGACTATTTCTTTGATATATAACGGAGCATATTGCTCCGCTGTGTGGGTAGACTTTACCGGCAAAAAGTGTGCTGATTTTGTGAGTCGATCCTCAATCACCCAAATTGAGTCAAACTTGTACGGAGTGAACGGTAATCCTACCACAAAGTCTATATTAATCATTTCCCACTTCCACATTGGAATTTCTATGTTCTGTGCCAACCCACCGGGCCTTTGGTGTTCGGACTTCACTTGCTGACAATTCGGACATCTTGCCACAAAGTCCGCCACATTCCTCTTCATCTCATTCCACCAATAGACTTCCTTAAGATCATGATACATTTTTGTAGAACCTGGATGCACAGAATACCTAGAAGTGTGAGCTTCCATCATAATTGTTTCCCGGAGACCATCCACATTTGGAACACAGAGTCGCCCTTGGTACCTTAGTGTACCATAATTCATGCCAAGAGAAAAGTCCATGGTCTTATGTTTATGAATCCCCTCTTTCAATTTCACTAACAATGGATCGTTATATTGCTTCTCTTTGACTTCCACAACAAGCGATGATTCAGCCCTATTTTGAACAATTACCCCTCCTTCACTAGAGTCCGCAAGACGAACTCCCAAACTAGCCAATCGGTGAACTTCCTTGGCCAATGGCCTTCGATATGCCTCCAAGTGTGCTAAGCTACCCATAGATGTTTGGCTAAGAGCATCCGCCACAATATTAGCCTTCCCCGGATGGTATAAAATATCAATGTCATAATCTTTGAGTAATTCAAGCCATCTTCTCTGCCTCAGATTCAATTCCTTCTGTTTGAAAATATATTGAAGGATCTTATGGTCTGTGAATATATCGACATGGACCCCATATAAATAATGACGCCAAATTTTCATTACAAATACCACTGCTACAAGTTCTAAATCATGTGTTGGATTGTTCTTTTCATGATTCTTGAGTTGCCTAGAAGCATAAGCTATCACCTTCCCATGTTGCATTAATACACACCCAAGCCCAATTCTTGAAGCATCACAATATACCACAAATCCATCTATACCCTTCGGTAGAGTCAACACTGGTGTCATAGTCAATCTTGCTTTCAATTCTTGGAAACTCTTTTCAGAAGCATCTGACCATTGGAACTTAATTGCCTTCTGTGTCAATTTAGTCAATGGAGAGGCAAGAGTAGAAAACCCCTCCACGAACTTTCTGTAATATCCAGCTAAGCCTAAGAAACTGCGAATCTCTATTGGAGTTGTAGGCCTCGGCCAATTCCTCACAGCTGCAATTTGCTGATGATCGACCTTAATTCCTTCATTAGAAACAACATGACCCATGAATATGACCGCTCGAGCCAAAATTCACATTTTGAAAACATTGCATATAATTTGTGCTGATGCAGGGTTTGCAGAACTACCCTGAGATGGTCAGCATGGTCCTCCTAACTTCGTGAATATACAAGAATATCGTTAATGAACACTATCATAAAGAAGTCGAGGAATGGCTTAAAAACGCGATTCATAAGATCCATGAAGGATGTTGGGGAATCTGTTAGCCCAAAAGACATCACCAGAAATTCAAAATGCCCATACCGGGTCCTAAAAGTTGTTTTCAAAATATCCCACTCCCTGATCTTCAATTGGTGATACCCGGATCTTAAATCAATTTTGGAGATCAGGGAGTGGGATATTTTGAAAACAACTTTTATGCCCATACCGGGTCCTAAAAGTTGTTTTCAAAATATCCCACTCCCTGATCTTCAATTGGTGATACCCGGATCTTAAATCAATTTTGGAGATCAGGGAGTGGGATATTTTGAAAACAACTTTTATGCCCATACCGGGTCCTAAAAGTTGTTTTCAAAATATCCCACTCCCTGATCTTCAATTGGTGATACCCGGATCTTAAATCAATTTTGGAGATCAGGGAGTGGGATATTTTGAAAACAACTTTTATGCCCATACCGGGTCCTAAAAGTTGTTTTCAAAATATCCCACTCCCTGATCTTCAATTGGTGATACCCGGATCTTAAATCAATTTTGGAGATCAGGGAGTGGGATATTTTGAAAACAACTTTTATGCCCATACCGGGTCCTAAAAGTTGTTTTCAAAATATCCCACTCCCTGATCTTCAATTGGTGATACCCGGATCTTAAATCAATTTTGGAGATCAGGGAGTGGGATATTTTGAAAACAACTTTTATGCCCATACCGGGTCCTAAAAGTTGTTTTCAAAATATCCCACTCCCTGATCTTCAATTGGTGATACCCGGATCTTAAATCAATTTTGGAGATCAGGGAGTGGGATATTTTGAAAACAACTTTTATGCCCATACCGGGTCCTAAAAGTTGTTTTCAAAATATCCCACTCCCTGATCTTCAATTGGTGATACCCGGATCTTAAATCAATTTTGGAGAAGTACCTAGCACCTTGCAATTGGTCAAACAAGTCATCTATCATTGGCAGTGAGTACTTATTTTTGACTGTTACCTTATTAAGCTGCCGATAGTCAATACACGTTCTCAGTTACCCATCTTTGTTTCTTACACAAAGGACCGGTGTGCCCCAAGGCGACACACTCGGCCGGATAAAACCCTTTTTCTAACAAATCTCTTAATTGTTTCTTTAGCTCATTCAATTCTGCCAGTGCCATTTTGTAGGATGGAATAGATATAGGATGCGTGTTAGGCATCACATCAATCCCAAAATACTCTCCCTGTCTAGTGGGATCCAAGGTAGTTTATTCGGAAAGACTCCCGGAAATGCATTCACAACAGGCACAAATTCAAGTGTAGGTGCCTCAGCATCGGTGTCCGTAACCCGGACCAAATGGTAAATACATCCCATGTTGATCATTTTCATGGCCTTTAGGTAAGAAATAAACCTACCCTTCGGCACTACATCATCACCCTTCCACTCAATAACTGGCTCATTTGGCAATTCGAACATAACAGTTCTGGTTCGGCAATCAAGCTTGGAAAAACATGAATAAAGCCAATCCATCCCCATTATCACATCAAAATCGACCATTCTCAATTCAATAAGATCGGCCACGGTGTCCTGACCACGCAACGTAATAACTCAATCCCTATAAACCCACGTGGCTAAAATAGACTCACCAACTGGAGTAGATATAGAGAATGACTCATAAAGCTATTCTGGTTCTATCCAAAATTTCATAGCAACGTAAGGTGTGACACATGAAAAAGTGGAACCGGGATCAATAAGAGCATATACTTCATGAGATTGGATAGTCAATATACCTATGACAACATCTGGAGAAGCCTCTGAATTCTAGCGACCCCTCATAGCATAGAAATGGTCGGATTCTACCGAACTCTGTGCTCCACCCCTAGCTGCACCACGCCCTGCAGGTGTCGATGCGCCTCGAGCTGGAAGAGGTGATGCGGATGTTGTAGCTGCAGAACTGGCTGGCTGTGCCATGCCCCTGCCCGCACCCTGACGGGACGAACAACAATCCCTCTGAATGTGACCCCTCAATCCGCATCCATAGCATATGGGTAAGTCCATGTAGCATATTCCTAGGTGCATCTTTCCACACCTTGGGCATGGGGGCTTCCTCTTGTGCTGGAATCTACCACCATGACGACCTTACTGATTAGATCCCCTATTGCCTTGACTGGGCCTGAAAAGGCTCCACTACTGTTGCTGACTAGGCCCTGATGGCGGTGCACTAGCCGAAGACTGAGCAAAGGACTGTGATGGCCCTGACGACCCTCCTATGAATGTTAACTTTCCACCACCTGAAGAACCACTAAAGTTGCCCGTAGACCAGGCCTTATTACTACCCTCTCGCTCTATTATGTTTCTTAATTTGCGGGTCTATGTGGCTTGAGCGAATGCCACCATCTTTCCGTAGTTCATATCAGAATTCAAGGTTGTTGTAGCGGCCTCATTAATTACCAAGGGACTAAGACCCTGTATAAATTAGCGAACTCTAGCCTCCATAGTGAGCAACATATAAATAGCATATTTAGACAGGTACGCGAATCGCATATGGTAATCCCACACACTTAGGCTACCTTGCCTCAAGTTCTCAAACTTGGCAGCACGGGCTGCCTTAGTCCCGGCAGGCAAGAAATGATCAATGAAGGAATCGGCAAACTCACTCCACCTCGCCGGAGAGCTCCCTTCTTCACAGGACTCCTCCCATAGTTCAAACTAAGAATATGCCACCTTTTTCAGGCGGTAGGAGGCCAATTCCACTTCCTTTGTTTCAGTAGCACGCATAACTCTGAGAGTCTTATGCATCTCATCAATGCAATCGTGGGGATCTTCTTCTGGCTTAGTACCCGTGAACACTGGAGGATCCTCTAGTTCACCCTGGAACCAGTAGAATCCCCTAGCTGACTGGAAGAAGTGGGTGCAACTTTTGACCTCTGAGTCTGGGAAACCACTATTTGAGCCAACATTTGTATGGCTCCCCTAAGATCAACATCAGAAACACCAGAATCGGAAGTTGGAACTGTAGGTGGAACTGGTATATCAGTTGGAAGACCTGTTGCACCTTTAGTAGGTGTAGGGACAGGTGCGGTCTGATCAGTTATAGTAGAGTCAGGCAGTGTAGTAACTGGAGGAATATTCTCACTCCTCGGGTGCTTACCCGCATCATCAATTATACGATCCACTGTCACTCCTGGGGTGACATTGGCTCTTTGGCCAGTTCTTGCCTTCTTCTTAGGTTCCATGTACTGAAAATTAGAGCAACTCAGGAGATAAAGGATGAACAATCTTACAACAAGCTTGATCGTACGATCAAGAACATGAAAGAAGGGTATTATTCATAAATGCCCATGTACCATCCTAATTATATATGTGGTCAACAACACACCGATAATAAGGACTCTACTAGACATGGCTCCGAGACATCCTAGGACACTTTAAAACCTTAGTCTCTGATACCAACTTTGTCAGGCCCCAAAACGGAGGAGAGCGACCAACGCTCAACCGAGTGAACCCGACCGAGCAAGCCTGTTAGATCTCATTCTACCCAAACTCATCCATGAATAGAGATAATACATATTATCATTAATTATACGAAACTGTATTCATGTCTACAATACCAATTCATTTCCAATAGTTTCATCATTTTTAAAGTAACAAATGGACAAGTAATACATCCATAACATAACATAGTTGGTATTTCCCCAGCACCAATACACAACCCATACTATGTATACGGAGCCTCTATAGATAAAGAAGAGTATAATGATAATGCCGGCAATACGGCCCCAGCTATACCTCAAAACGAATAAACAAAGTACAAAAGCTATATCACCCCGAGATGAAGTGGGGCTCACCAAGCCAGCTGGGAAGACGGTATACTGCTATCACTGATCAATATCTCCTGCTGTGGAACCACCTGCATCCATTTAATAATGCAGCACCCCCGGCGAAAGGGACGTTAGTACCGTCGAATAGCACTAGTATGTATAACTAAACACCCTCTCAATAGAATGACAAATAATACAAACAAAATTATCATAATATCAATGAAAGCCTTAATCAACATCAAACCTCAATTTAGGATCAAGACAATGTTCAAATTAATTTCCATATCTCACATTGGGAGATTTTTAGTATCGATATAC
>AWOL01S0036834.1:0-13790 GCA_000715115.1 Nicotiana otophora | reverse complement strand
AAATTTGGCATAATAGCCTTCATTTGAACTTGACTTAAGGTCGAAACATTATTAATGCACAACCCGTATTTTAACACCTCCTCAATTGGTAACATAACATGAATGGAGCATTTGGTATGCTTGTTGAACATATATCTTTCAACCCAATCCTACTCGGAATAGCCAATTTCATAATGAATCGCACGGGACTTACATAATTGACATGAATATCCTGGGATTCAATTCTAAGAGAAGAGTTTAGCCAACATACCTCACTTGAGCTTCCTTACACTCTAAATATTCCGGAATTCTTAGTAACTTCAATCTATTATAGAAATATAACAAATTGAATAAAAATTAGGAAGATGATCATGGTTCGAGCTCATTTGAGCATTTTATCGAACACTAAGTGTGCATTAAGGTTCCAAGGTCCTTTTATGGAGAATTCCATCAACCCACAACCCAATATTTACCATTTTTAGCTCAACAATCTTCCGACACCCTTTGATAACCCATGCATGTAAAATAAACAACTCTCATGCCCAAAAATTATCTTGCTAGTTACCCATTTTCAGAAAATTTTGAAATTAGGGTTTAGGGTGTAGAATCTTACCTCTAGGATGAAGACCTAATGAGATTCCCTTCTTAATCTTCCAAAACTTGAGCATTGAATTGAAGAAACATTATTGAAGAACACCTTCTCACTTTAGGGCACTCTCTCTCACTCTAGATAATCATATTATGTATCAAAAATTTCCCAAAGAGTATATTTAACGAGAGAGGGTCGGGTTTTAAAAATCCCAAAAATGGAGCTCCGGAACAAGGTATGCGATCGCATAACCGATATGCGGACCGCATATCGGTCGCATAATTGGTTACAAAATAGCCAAAAGAATTGTCTATGTATACGGTCGCATAATGCACCGCATAACAGTTACGTGGTCTCATAGTCGACCGCATAGTTGCTTCCAACTGACCCAATTAACTGCCTTACTCTGCGGCCATTATGCGGTTCACAGAGTGGTTCTACTGTCGCATAATGGACCTAAGAAATGCACTTTTCCGCCAAAAGTTTTCATTTACTTTCCGGTGCATTGTTCAACCCAAAAACTCAAACACGTAAGCCTAGTCCGGCACCATGAAACATTATTTTCTTTGCAAACTTTACTGGACTTCACATTTAAGTACTTCAAAATTTTCCGGGGTGTTACATTCTTCCTCACTTAGGATCATTCATCCTCGAATGAGGGTAAAATTCCGTCATTAGCATCTTATGCAACTCAATAAGTTTCATACCACTTTCGAGCAGCCCCAAATTTGACTAACTCCCAAAATTTCCAACAATTTCGCAAGTGTTTCCCTTGTAACTAGGCCTATCCACCTGTCATAGAGCCCCAGAAACACATCCTAACAACATATACGTATTCCAACGACGTTATATAATACAAAACCACACCAAATGTCGTCTCATAAGCAATATATATCCAGAAAGGAATACCCTTATTGCCAATTGTTCACATGATATAAAATTCATAAAACGTAAGTCTTATAATTTTTTTATTGATCACAATTTTAAATACATGGTCATTCAAACAAATAAGGATACTTTTGCTTCACCATGAAACATTATTTTATTTGTAAACTTTACCAGGCTTTACACTTAAGTACTTCGAAATTTTTCAGGGTGTTACAATATCTTTTGTTTCTCATGTACTGTGTTTTGAGGTATAGCTGGGGCCTTGTTAACGGTATTTACATATTACTCTTCAGTTATACTTAGAGGCTCTGTAGACAGGTTGTGGGTGGTGTTTGATGTTGTGAATTGAATTAGAACGGTTTGTATTTGGCAACATATTTTTCATTAAATCTATAAACTCGTACTATTATGGATTATTGAATGATGCTGTTAATGGGAATAAAATGGAAGTGGTTATTGAAATCTTTTCAGTATTCGATTAATGGAGTACATTTCCTCTTTATTCAGGGATGAATTTTGGTAGAATAAAATCTAACAGGCTTGCTTAGCCGGGTTTACTCGGTTGAGCACCGGTCGCGCTCCCCGACTTTGGGGCGTGACAAACTTGGTATTAGAGCCTAAGGTTTTAAAGTGTCCTAGGATGTCTCAGAGCCGTATCTAGTAGAGTCCTTATTATTGGTGTGTTGTCGACCATATCTATAACGAGGAGACTACTCAGACATTTAGGAAATTTCACACTTCTTTGATACTCCATATCATGCGATAGAGTCAATATAGGAAGCTAATTTCCTCGTTATGTCTCATTTTTCCAGATGAGTAATCCCCGAGTTTGAAGCAGTGAGTAGGGAATGACCGCGCCATTGAATCTGGGGGAGATTACACTAGAGTTCATTAGGAGAATGCGTCGAGCATTGGAGAGATTGGAAGAAATTATTGCTAAGGGAAGTGTCCTTGTTCCTACCAATGTCACCGCACCACCGGATCGTGTGGTGAGAGAATCTAAGAAACAAAAGAGGGTTATTGGTGCTAATGAACCAGATTGTGTGATTTTCAGCAAGAGCCACTTGGGATCATGTTGGATGACCCTTGAAATATGCTATGGCTGTGGAAAGGGGGGCACAAGAAGAACAAATGCCCTAGGTTAGGTACACCCATCCCGGTCTGCTCGATGTGCGGGAAAGAACATTTTGCGTCGTATGGTGAGTATGCTCAGCAGCATGTTAGGGGTGACATGTTTGGGAAATTCCTAAGGCCCATAAAACAAACCGGTACGGGAATTGTTTCTCCCGCATTGGATGCTTGGAGAAAGGATAAGAGGGATTCTTATGATGTATGCAAAGAGAGTAAATACTAGGTCGGTAAGGCAAGTCAGTTTAGTGGACCTTATCCCTATTGTGTGAAGTGTGGGAGATGTCATCCGGGAGTATGTCACTATGGTACCAATGTATGCTACAAGTATGGTATGACGGGTTACTTTCAAAGAGATTGTTATTTGTCTCGCCAGAGCATGGGCAGGGGTGTGGCACAACCAGCCAGTTCTGTAGCTACTACATCCACAGTGCCTCTCATAGCTAGAGGCACTATACTTCCCGCAGGGCATGGAGAAGCTAGGGGTGGTATTCAGAGCTCGGGAGGGCCCAACAAGTTTTATGATATGAGGAGGCGTCAAAAGTTTGAGGCTTCTCCAGATGTGGTTACAAGTATATTGACTGTCAAATCTCATGATGTGTATGCTCTTATTGATTCCAGTTCCGATTTGTCATATGTCACTCCTTATGATACTATGGAAGTTGGGATAGAACCGGAACAAATTTATGAGTCGTTCTCTTTATCTACTCTTTGAACGAGATGCAGTATTTGTGAAGCCTCTTTATCACAATTCCTTATATTCACAACCTGTTGAGAAATTGAGTTCTATAATGAGGTCCTTGAATTGGGTTATAATCCTAGGCTAATACTTCCCACTTACTTCCCTAAATTCTCAACAAGGAACTATACCTGATGAATTTCTTACAGAACCTTTGATTCGAATGGACAACATCTGTTCACTTGTGCTTATGCATGGACCGTCATAAAGTTTGCCTATGTGGCATCAAATCCAATGTAAAGCAGCCTAGTGTTGAGATCCTTCTTGAGCCACTCTTTTTCTCTCCAGTGTATTTGGCTCCTATGATTGGAACAGTCATTTCACTCCTTTGTGAACATTATCATGAATCCATTTCACTATATAGTAACATGAGAGCATATCTTAACACCTATTATATCTGCAACTGTCAATTGAAAAGGGATCACTTGCCCGCATAAATGTTTCTCGGAAATTTGAGATTTTCAAAAAGATTCGTCACAGGAAGATCATTTTGTTCATGCATTTCAGTATGACTTTCATGCCACCTAGATCATGTCCCAGTGAGTAACCCACTTTTCTCCTAGTATTGTAGTTGCCCATGAAGTTGCCTAGTATTGCAACTTCAGAGTTGTTATAGCAAACATATGTCTAGCTCACAGCGAAGTGTTCATTCTCTCTAACCAATACATGATTTCATCCTAACATTAAGATGTCCTAGCTACATGATTTCACATGTGTGAGGTTGAAAGTAAGTAGACTTATGATGAGCATATTGAATTGAAAGACAAATTTGTCGTATCTCTAGTCCTCTCACATAGGATCAACTATTGGCAAAGGTTAATCTATGAGAATGATATTAATCTCACATGTTCAACTTCTTTTTCATCCTCGTGGGCTTGTGGCATAGATTCCTTGTGCTAGTTACTGTTGAGAGCATAATGCAACTTCATATATTTTTAAACCCATATCATATTCAGGGTGCTAGAATATTCTCATTTCGAGTTAAATTGATTTTCCCAACATTGCAAGAGGCGACTGGTGTCACGTACTTGGCTATTTATCTTTGAGGCCTACTATTTCCAAACAAGGAACATATGGAATGAAACAATTATTGTTGTCCTTCCTTTTCATGACTTATAGTCTTCCGAGAATAATTGGAGCTAATGTCTTTATCCTCCCGACCATGCCTCCCATATGTCACATGTCTAAAATGAATCATTTTTTTAAAATATTAGAATCATGAACATGGTCCCTACATTATCAAAGCCTACTACACAACTCTATGCCTCACATGTCGAATCAATGATGTCATCATAATGATTAACTATGTCAGCACTATTTGTAGTAACCTTCATGTCTATAAGGATATAACCTCTTGAAATGCCCTGCTTGGCACATTGATGGATTCTTGGATAATTGTAGCTCAAACTCGAAACCTCATTGTTCCTATTTATAGTAACCTATAGGGGTTGAAGGTTCAAACATGTCAAAGAAGCATCATCATCCAGTAATCAAATATATTGGATAGGAGTTTTGTGGTCATATTCAAGCTAGCACATCTTAGAGTAATTGTTGGAGGTCGCCAAAGGTTTTATTTGGGTGTTCGGCATAGGGATTTAGAGTCAAAGAAAGTGAACGGGTTATTCTCAAGATTTTCTATATGAATATATTGGGTGAATTGTTAAGGAAGGTAAAGTATGTGTAGTCCCATTAGGCCTTATGAAATCTTGAAGGAGATATGTCGAACTATGGTGTTTCATGTGTCTATGTCTAAGAATGTAGTTGGAAATCCTTTGTCTATCGTTCCGGTGAAAGCTAGTGAGAGGATGAAGTTATTAGATAATTGGCCTATGAGAGATACTTAATTTATATTCTTGTTAGATAAGTTCGGAAGTTGAGATTGCCTATGTCGTGTGTTATGGTGAAGTCTGTGAGTTGAGGAGGTCACCTCGAAGGCCTAAAGTGTTAAGGAAATAAAATGTTCTCACTTGATTGTATAGTCAACTAATTGTGTAACGAGAGGTATTTTCTACGTGTTATGATTTAAATAGGTGCAACTCATGTCCATGTACCAATTTTGATGATATAATGCTTGTAATGTTGAGATCCATGTTGTTGATATATATTATGATTCTTTGTTGAGATAAGAATATATTGTTAGGGTGGTTTTGATGATTCTATGGCAGGTGGATAGGCCCAATTACAAAGGAGAGACTGCCGAAATTTCTGAAAGATTTGGGAGTTAGTAAATATTTGGGAGATTGAGGTGTGCAAAGGAGGATATAAGTTATGTTATGTGTTTGGGGGAGAACTCTTCTTCTCATTCGAGGACGAATGATCCTAAGTGGGGGAGAATGTAGCACCCCAGAAAAATTTGAAGTTCTTAAGCGCTATTAAGGAAGTTGATGTGCGCTAATTATATTATTTTATGTGCAGACTAGGGCTATTAATATGATGGATATCAATTAGATATGATAATAAGTGTACAGGGCATATTATAAGTGATGTTAAGTGTAAGTCAAGTTGGAAAATTACATAATAGACTAAAGTTGCAAATGAGTACGGATAAGACTAAACTTTGGAAAATCATATATATATAAATATAAGGACCTATGTAATGAACAAACTATAAAATGAAAGATCTTCAAGTCTAGTTTCTAATTCTTCAAACCGTTCGTCATTTGGACACTCCTACAAGAAGTTATGAGCAAATTACCAAAAGCTGGAAGAATGTGACACTACCGCGCCGCCCCATGCGGCGCGCCTGTGGAGATTTGCAGAACACTTCAAAATTTCGTTTCTAGGCACATTTTTCACTACCGCACCGCGCCTCGCCGTGCCCCATGCGGCGTGGCTATGAAACTTTCGGGGGTTTTACAACCCGATCCCATTTTAATAAATAGCCTTTGGGGCTTTATTTGGGACTATTTTCTGGTAAGTCTAGAGAGAGGTGACAACATTTTAGAGAGAGAAGGAGAAACCCTAACCTCCCAATCATGCAATCTTTCAACAATCTTCAAGAATCAAGGAAGTCAATCACTAGATTATCCTTTGTCCGGGTAAGTCCTACTTCTACGCTTTCATACATGAGGTTACGAGTTCAAATATATTATGGGGTTGGAAATAGGCCATGCATGTAACAAAAAGTTGTAGTATGTGGGGTTAATGAAACATTTTGTATAATTTCTTGTTGAAATTGGTTGAGGGATGAAAGGATATCCATTGTAGAGCCTTGTGGTCTATTTTGCATGTTAGGTGTTTGACAAAATTCCTAAGAGAGTTACATCATGGAAATCCTTCTAAATATTAACCGATTTGAACTCTCTTCTTATAGATTCTTATTGCTAGAAGTGTTGAGGCATTGTAGTAATTTAAGGAAAGCTCGAACAAGGCATGTTGGCTAAACTTTCTCTCTTGAAATTGAATTCCATAATGTTTCCGTAAGTTTCAAAGTATGGGTTGCATATTAAAATGTTGTGGCTTTGAATCGTATTTCAAATGAAAACTAGTATGCCAAATTGTGTGAGAAAATCTCAATATTCTTAAGACTCTAAATTGCTCATATGTGTACCTAAATCCTTGATTGGAAATGTCTTATTGTTGATAACCTATAAAGGTGGTTGGAAATGAAATAATTGAATTGGGGATATATAGTGTGGCCAACGTGCCAAGAATTTATGTTATGATTGTGGCTAGTAGTGCAAATGATTTGAGAGAATGCAATAAGGAATATGAAATGAGACTCGGCTCAACTATGTTAAAAGTGATTTGGAAAATAGAATTTTCCTAAGAGCTTTTGTACTAAATTTATTCCTATTAGTGGCTGCTTTAACTAATGCTTTGCTTTATAAATATATCCAATGTGATTCGAGTTCTATATACTTATGTGTTGAAATTGTACATTGTCATTTCTGGGGAAGAGTATTGCAAGAGTAAATGGTGTATTGATTGTTTATGATTTTTCATGTGTGTTTCTATTGTTGGTTGGTATGTCCCATTCTTTGGGAAGAAACTATTTGTGTTTAAAGTTCCCATTACAAATGGATTTGAAGTATATGATTTATGAAATATTCTATATGTTGATATTTGATGGCGATCTTTGAAATTGAAAGAGGTGAAAGTGTGGAATATGAAATACGGCCATCGTGCCAGGAATAAAGAATCTTGTGAATGGCCAAATGAACCAAGGAAATATTGGCGTTGTGAATGACTAGAAATACTAATGATAATTTATACAATGTGAAAGCTGTTGAGGTGAGTACAATTGTATTTATGTTACCTCTGTGTGCAAATCAAATCAAAAATGTTTTTGGGAGAATCATTAGCAAAACCGAGGAAGGGTGGGTCATAAGGCCCATACCTGAAGCTACACGTACCGGTGTAGGGGTGGATTGGGATTATACCCCTTATTGGGGATGAAATTGGAACCTTTTGTAAATTGTGATATTATTCCATTTAATTGGGATGAAACTGGAACCTTTGTGGATTGGAAAAGTCAACCCACACGCCATATGTGGGAAGGTGGCCTAGCAGATACGGTGGAGATCGGATGCCATATTGCGCATATGGTGGTACTACTCTTGGTAACAACTTTCTTTCACATCACATGTCAAACCACATTGTTCATGGGGAGATGGCCTAGCCGATCGGGCGTGATCGAACTCCGTGCTAACAAAGACGGTGGTATATCGGTGCTAATGATCTCCCAACCAAAATTGTATATGAAGTTCGTATTTTAAAAATTATTATGTTTTAACTGGGCATTTGGATATTGTTGATTGTGACTTGTTGTTTCTATGTGTTTCCTTTTCTTATATGGGCATTATATTTTAAAAGAGGTCTTTTAGCTATACATACTAGTGTTATTCGACAGTACTAACATCCCTTTTGCCGAGGGCGCTGCATCTTTAATGGATGCAGGTGGTTCTACAGCAGGAGGCATTGATCAATGATAGCAGTACACTCTTTTTAGCTGATTTGGTGAGCCCCACTTCATTTCGGGATCATGTATCTTTTGTTTCTCATGTACTGTGTTTTGAGGTATAGTCGGGGCCTTGTTGCCGGTATTTCCATATTACTCTTCAGTTGTACTTAGAGGCTCTGTAGACAGGTTGTGGGTGGTGTTTGATGTTGGGAATTGAATTAGAACGGTTTGCATTTGGCAACATGTTTTTCATTAAATCTCTAAACTCGTACTATTTTGGATTATTTAATGATATTGTTAATGTGAATGAAATGGAAGTGGTTATTGAAATCTTTTCAGTATTTGATTAACGGAGTACATTTCCTCTTTATTCAGGGATGAATTTGGGTAGAATGAAATCTAACAGGCTTGCTCAGCCGGGTTTACTCGGTTGAGCACCGGTCGCGCTCCCCGAGTTTGGGGCGTGACACATACAGTGTTTTATCAGTCAGACTATCTCATCATTTTGATGCTCATGTACTAAGTGACACCGGGTTTTGGGAGTGTATTTGTATCAGTATTTTTGGGATTTTCTATTAAATCTAAATATTATGTTTTCAATCATAAAAGAATTTGTGATTTATTGAGGTTGTCTGCTTGCCTAGTGACTCACTGTCAGTTGCTATTTATATTGAGGGATGGATCTTCCCTGGACTGGAGCTGCATGTACAGTACTGAGTGATTCAGTACTCTGAGAGTGTGATTATGTGATGCTTCCATGGTAGTATACCATATACAGCATTTACATTGGCATGTAGATATAGAGATGTCATATTCCTCATATCAAACAGAGTTGATTTATTTTACTTGTGTTAAGCTATCATTTGAAGTTGAAAACATGCTTACATTTCCGTACTGTTATTTTATATTGGACTGTACCTGTTGAGCTCGTCGCTACTTGCACCCCAAAGGTTAGTCTTTTTACTTATGGAGTACATGGGATTGATTGTACTCCTACTACACTCTGCACTTCGTGTGCAGATCCAAGTACATCCGGATACGGCAGCTGCTATCTTTCAGAGATTATCTGTTAGAGATTATCAAGGTAGCTGCTTAGTAGCAGCAATTATATGTATTGTTCTATATTTCTAGATAGTGTTTTATTTGTTAGACTGTGTCATCATTTATATGGTCATGTACTCAGTGACTACGTGTTTTGGAAGTGTATTTGTATCATTATTTGTGGGATTTTCTATTAAATCTAAATATTATGTTTTCAATTGTAAAGGAATTTGTGATTTATTGAGGTTGTCATCTTGCCTAGTAACGAGATAGGTGCCATCACAACAAGTTGGTATCAGAGCCTAGGTTACATAGGTCTCACGAGTCATGAGCAAGTTTAGTAGAGTCTTGCGGATCGGTACGGAAACGTCTGTACTTATCTTCAAGAGGATGCAGAACCGTTAAAATGAATTTCACTTTCTTGTATTCTGATTGTGAGACGTATTGATTCTGGGAACTAAATCTCTATTATTCTATTTGCTCACAAATGGTGAGGACACGTGCTACCCGATCGGGTAAACATCCACCAGTACCACTCGTTTGGGCCATGAGAGGCCAGGACAGTGGTAGAGGCCAGGGCCACGGTAGAGGCCGAGGTGCAGCAAGCATAGTAGCTAGAGTAGCACTTGTAGATCCACCAGTTGCTCCAGCTCAGGAGCGGATTATGGATATAGATGATCCGACGGGACCAGCTCAGGTACCATCTATGCCTATTGTGATTCCAGGCATTCAAGAGGTGTTGGCTTAGATATTGAAGGTTTGCACTGACCTTGCTTAGGTGGTTTCGGCTAAGGCCGCACCTGCTGCTTCTCAAGCCGGGGGAGGTGATCATACCCCCGTCGCCCGTACACCAGAGTAGGTAGGGCAGGGACTCCAGATACCATGGGTACTACCAGTCTAGCCGGTTGTAGCTGCTCAGGCCCATGTGAGTTTTATTATGAACAATGAGGAGCAGAAGAGATTAGAGAGATTTGGGCGACTCCATCCTTCATTATTCAGTGGAACTGAGTTAGAGGATGCTCAAGATTTCTTAGACAGGTGCCAGCGGATTCTTCGTACATCGGTATTCTGGAG
This sequence comes from Nicotiana otophora, assembly GCA_000715115.1. Taxonomy (NCBI): domain Eukaryota; kingdom Viridiplantae; phylum Streptophyta; class Magnoliopsida; order Solanales; family Solanaceae; genus Nicotiana; species Nicotiana otophora. Next base: position 3,449 of record AWOL01S0036834.1, on the reverse strand, counting down.
ACTAGTGGGGTCTCATTTACTACCTTTTAGCTGACAGGGGCAACATTCAGATGGTGGGAGGCTTATGAGAGGAGCAGACCAATTTATGCAGCACTGCTTTCATGGTATGAGTTCTCAATTCTCATTTTGGAGAAGTTTGTGCCACAGACTCGTAGAGAGGAATTACACAGGCAGTTCAAACAGCTCCATTAGGAGGACATGTCGGTTACCAAGTATGAGATGAGGTTTTCAGACTTGGCTCGTCATGCAGTCTGGTTGATTCCCACTTAGAGGCAAAAGATGAGGTTCATTAATGGCCTCAACCAGTAGTTTCGTTTCGGTACGACTCTTGGGAATGTAGCAGGTGCTAAGTTCAACGAGGTAGTCGATAGTGCTCGACACCTAGAAATTGTCCGTACTCAGGAGCGTGAGGAGAGGGAGGCCAAGAGGTCTCGTGGTCCGGGTAATTCCAGTGGTGTTCCGTTTGGGGGACAATCCTATCACAACAGGGGTCTACCTTATACACCCTATCAAATGGCTCGTTCGGCTCATCGTGGTGCATCAACTAGCCATGGTTCATACAATACTCGACCGAGTTCATCTCGTGCACCATCCGTGCAGGGTTTATCTATACCAAATTCTTCTGGTAGTTATTCTGCTTCTCGAGGTCCACCTCAGTACTTGCCGCCATTGTCAGAGAAGGGTTGTTTTGAGTTTGTAGATTCGGTTCATATGAAGAGACATTGTCCCCGCCTTTCGCGAGGTCTAGTTGAGCAAAAGAGTTAGGTTGCGGCTCCCACACCTGTTATTCCACCACCCGCCCAGCTAGCATGGGGTGGGGCACTTGCAGCTAGAGGTCGCCCTAGAGGAGGAGGCAGATCAGGTGATAGTCATGCTAGATTTTATGCTATTCTTGCCAGACCACATATAGTTGCCTCAGACATGGTAATTACATGTATTGTCTCAGTATGCCACCAGGATGGTTCTCTATTATTTGATCCTAGTTCCACATATTTGTATGTCTCGTCATATCTTGCTCATTGTTTGGAATTGCCCCGTGAGTCCTTAGTCTCACCTGTTCATGTATCTATGCCGGTGGGAGATATTATTATTGTGGACCGTGTATATCAGCCGTGTGCGGTAACCAATAGGTGATTGAAGACCAAAGTTGATCTTTTATTGCTCAGTATGGTCGATTCTGATATGATCTTAGGTATGGATTGGTTGTCTCCATGTCATGATTTTCTAGATTGTCACACTAAGTCTGCGACATTGGCAATGCCAAGTTTGCCAAGAATTGAGTGGAGAGGTTCTCCATATTTTGTCCCCTGCAGGGTAATTTGTTATTTAAAGGCATAACGAATTGTTGGGAAGGGGTGTTTATCATATTTGGCCTTTGTGAGAGATGTTGATACAGACACTCCTACTATTCATTCTATTCCGGTAGTGCGAGATTTTCCGAATGTGTTTCCTAGAGATCTTTCGGGCATGCCACCGGAAAGGGATATTGATTTCGGTATTGACTTGGTGACAGGAACTCAGCCCATTTCTACTCCTCCATATCATATGCACTAGCAGAGTTGAAAGAATTGAAAGAGTAGCTTTAGGAACTTCTTGATAAGGGGTTTATTAGGCCTAGTGTGTCGTCTTGGGGTGCACCAGTTCTGTTTGTGGAAAAGAATGATGGTACTATGCGGATGTGCATTGACTAGAGGAAGTTGAATAAAGTTACAATAAAACAACAGGTATCCTTTGACGCGCATTGATGATTTATTTGACCAGCTCCAAGGAGCTAGAGTATTTTCCAAAATCAATTTGAGGCCTGCGTATTACCAGTTGAAATTCAGGATTCGGATATTCTTAAGACGACATTCAGGACCCGTTATGGACACTATAAATTTCTCATAATGTGTTTTCGGCTGACTAATGCCCCAGCAACATTTATGCACCTAATGAACTGTGTATTCCATCCGTATCTTGATTTGTTTGTCATAGTATTTATTAATGATATCCTGGTGTACTCATGTAGCCATGAATAGCATGCACAACATTTGAGAATTGTACTATAGAGGCTGAGGGAGGAGAAACTTTATGCCAAATTAACCTTGTGTGAGTTCTGGCTTAGTTCAGTAGCATTCTTGCGACACGTGGTGTCTAGAGACGGGATTTGTGCAGACTCGAGGAAGATAGATGTAGTTCAGAGTTGGCCCAGGACATCTTCAACTTTTGATATTCGGAGTTTTCTTAGGTTGGCCAGATAGTATCATCATTTTGTGGAAGGTTTATAATCCATTGCCGGGCCTATGACTAAATTGACTAAGAAAGGTGCTCCATTAAGGTGGTCCGATGAGTGTGAAGAGAGATTTCAGAAGCTCAAGACTGCCTTGACCATAACTCCAGTTCTAGTTTTGCCTTCAGCTTCGGGTTCTTATACTGTGTATTGTGATGCTTCTCGGATTGGTATTTGATGTGTCTTTATGCAGGAGGGTAGAGTAATTGCTTATGCTTCGCTCCGGTCGAAGCCACATGAGAAGAACTACCCTTTTCATGATTTAGAGTTGGAAGCTATTGTTCATCCATTAAAGATTTAGAGGCACTATCTTTACGGTGTGTCTTGTAAGGTATTTATAGATCACCGGATCCTACAACACTTATTCAAATAAAAGGATCTAAATTTGAGGCAGCACAGATGGTTGGAGCTGCTAAAGGACTACGATATTACCAGTTTGTATCATCCCGAAGAGGCCAATATGGTGGCCAATGTCTTGTGTAGAAAGGCGGTGAGTATGGGTAGTCTTGCATTTATTCCTATTAGTGAGAGACCAATTGCATCAGATGTTCAGGTTTTACCAATCAGTTCGTGAGGATAGATGTTTCGGAGCCCAGTCGGCTTCTAGCTTGTGTAGTTTCTCGATCTTCCTTATATGACCGCATCAGAAAGCGCCAGTATGATGATCCCCATTTTCTTATCCTGAATTACACTTTTCATCACGGCGATACCAAAGATGCTACTATTGGAGATGATGGGGTGTTAAGGATGCAGGGTCAGGTTTGTATACAGAACGTAGATGGGCTGCGTGAGTTGATTCTTGAGACAGCCCACAGTTCGCGGTATTCCATTCACCCGGGTGCCGCATAGATGTATCAGGACTTGAGGAACCATTATTGGTGGAGAGGGATGAAGAAAGATATAGTGGGATTTGTAGCTCGGTGTTTAAATTGTCAGCATATGAAGTACAAGCACTAGAGATTGGGCGGATTTCTTCAGAGACTTGAAATTTCGGAGTGGAAGTGGGAGTGGATCACCATGGGCTTCTTAGTTGGGCTCCGACGGACTTCCCGGTTGTTTGATGCTATTTGGATGACTATGGATAGATTAACCAAGTCCGTGTATTTCATTCCAGTCGGTACTACTTATTCTTCGGAGCGGTTAGCTGAGATTTATATCCGTGAGATTGTTTGCCAGTGTC
>AWOL01S0036831.1:2454-22863 GCA_000715115.1 Nicotiana otophora | reverse complement strand
TTCTTCATCTTCCTCCACCAATAATGTTGCCTCAAGTCCTGCTACATCTTCGCAGCACCTGAACATATGGAGTACAGCGAACTGTGAGCCTCATGGAGAATCAATTCACGAAAACCATCTACATTAGGCACACATAGCTTACCCTGCATCCGTAATACATCGTCATCTCCAATTGCGACTTCTTTGGCATCACCATGCTGAACTGTATCCTTTAGGACAAGCAAATGGGGGTCATCATACTGACGCTCCCTGATACGATCATAAAGAGAAGACTGAGAAACCACACAAGCCAAAACTCGACTCGGTTCGGAAACATCCAATCTGACAAACTGGTTGGCCAAGGCCTGAATATCCAAGGCCAAAGGCCTCTCTGCTACCGGTAAATATGTTAAGATGCCCAAACTCTCCGCCTTACGACTCAAAGCATCGGCCACTACATTGGCCTTCCCAAGATAATAGAGAATGGTGATATCATAATCCTTAAGCAACTCCAACCATCTTCGCTGCCGCAAATTAAGATCCTTCTATTTAAACAGATGTTGTAAACTTTGGTGATCGATGTAGACCTCACAATGGACACCGTACAAATAATGCCGCCAAATTCTTCAAGGCACGAACAATAGCTGCTAACTCAAGGCCGTGGACCAATTTTGTTTTTTTCCTCATGTACCTTTAATTGTCTGGACGCGTAGGCAATCACCCGACCGTCTTGCATCAACATCGCGCCGAGACTAATACGCGATGCGTCACAATACACAGTATAAGACCTTGAATATGTAAGTAATACCAACGCGTGTGTCGGAGTCAAAGTGATCTTGAGCTTCTGAAAGCTTAACTCACACTCGTCTGACCCTGTAAATGGGGCACCCTCTTGGATCAATTTGGTCTTAATAGTTGTTCATAATCTATTTCAGAATCGTCATTTAACCTCATGTTAACAAAAATCTCGTTGCAAACCTTCACAATACTGATAACTAGATGCGAGGCATGAAGACTTCATAATTATTTACCCGAATTAACGAGTCACATTTAACGCTACCTAGGCGGGCACCTACCTCGTAGGTTAAAAATTATTAATAAAAACACGAATTTGACAACTATGCACAGAGAATTTCATATAAGAATTTTCAAATAAGCCTAACAGGCATGACTCCCTATTAGTACTATAGTACAAATTTAATTTCACAAGGGAGAACTTAAATACAAGAATTTTCCTCACAAGGATCTCGTCCTTATATAACTTCCACCGCATCTCGTAGCCCGGTTTAAACATATCAATTTACATAAAAATTGAGGATCTCGTCCTCATTCTGAATCACAAGTAATATGCACATCGTGCCAATTGAAAATTTCCATTTTCTCCTTTTAAATAATTTCGGTTACACCAAATCACAACACATAATGAACCCCACACCGGTAGGGCATATAATTCATAATTTGCAATTAATTATTCGGAATTTACATCAAAATTTACCGAAATGAGTAACAGAAAGTCACATTTAGCCTCGCAGCTCTTATTAGTGACCAACGCGAAATGATAGGCGTAGTTATCTCCATAAAATCTCCCAACAGGGTACACACATAAGTAGATTATAGAATTATGAAGCTCACTGATAAGTGGAGCACAATAGGAAGACTCGTTTAGATATTGAGAAATGAATCAACTTAAGCAAATTATTCCTTTATATTAAATCGAGGTCGTACCTGTAACGACACCATCTGATGTAGCGACCTCCGCCATACCGTAAAACATATATATCAACGGTTGGGTCTCCACCTCTAGGACGCCTTTTACCCGTCTATCCTCCACCCCTAACTGGTCGTGTGGGTGGTGTAGTAACTGCAATGGGGCACGTAGCTTGAGTGCTTTGATGAAATAAGTCTTTCCAAAGTTTTTGACAATTTTTCTCATGATGTGCCTAGTATCACCGTATTCATAACAACCCTTTTGCGGGTTAGACTGCTCATATTGAGTCTGTGCCAGATAACTGTAATAACCATTGTAGGAACTCATGTCGGTGGTGCATTAAAAGAACTTACTGGAGCACCCCGAGTAATCCGATGTGCGGACTGGGCTGGCCGACTGCCCGAGCCCCCTCCATAAAGATTTATACTTGCAGAGTAGAATCTACTGAATCTCCCAGAACCTTGAGACATCTTGGTCTCCTTAGTTTCATTTTTTTCCCACTCCGAACACATTCTAATATCTTGGCAATTTGTACAACTAGCAGAAATGAAGTATCAGCTTATAGCTCCCGAGTCGTACAAAATTTTACGATCATAATTGAATTTTAAGTAGGAGTATGACGGGCTAACTTATTGAACTTGATGGCATATTCTGACATCGTCAATGGTGACATGACGCAACCCTTCAAACCCTATGCGCCACGCATTACGGAGAGTCCAGAAAACAAACTCTTTCAAAAGCATTTCTGAGAACTGAGCCAACTGGGCGGTGTTGCATTGGTTGGTCTGCTCTCTTCATAGGCTTGCCACGAACACCGGTGGAGAATTATCTCTCCCAAGGCGAATTTCTTCTTTTGTTATACTGACTCTACACTGTTGAGCTGACCAATTTCTTAACATACTCTTCGACTCTTCTTTGGGATAACCCTTACCCCTATTTATACACAACGATCAAAAAAGTAGAGCTCCATACAGACAAATCTTGTCACGAACCACATAGTACAGACTCTTGTCAACAAGTGTACTTACTCCGAAGCACCCCAAAATCCGCAACAGTGACGTCCACGCTGAGTAGACCTTCTACAAATTTAGAGTTGTTTCTATAACTCCTTTGGTATTGAAGTATAGGATTATTAAGGAGGCGGACATACCGCAAGTCCCAACCTTATCCTCTACAAAATCTCAGGTCTTAAACATGTGTAAATTTTAGGGAACCTTTCAGTACCACGTATATACATTTCAGGCTAAAACTGATATAATACATGACCCTGCAATCCACCCATTGGTAGTGGACTCCCCCTACTCAGCGTGAAGTCATAGGTCACAACGTTTGATATTCCACAATAATAATCTTCACAGCTTGTATAAATCAACCAGACGCCAACGTCCATTGCACCCCCACATGATTGACTAGGTGATCTCTCAATACGCTCGCATCTTCAGTCGGAACCACACGTTGAGGCAATGTTTGAGCATCTCTGGCCCCCTCATAGTCCATCTATGGCATCACGAACCGTCGACGCACAACTGATACCGAGTGCACAATGTCATACAGGAGTGGATACAAAGGAATATAAGATATATGTTTCAAGCTAAATTAATGCCGCACGATAAGGAGTTAAAGAAGTGAATATTTCCTAGCAGTTCCATAGCCTCTCAAAGATAAGTACAGACGTCTCTGTACCGATCCGCATGACTCTACTAAACCTGCTTGTGACTCATGATACCTATCAATGTAGTGCTCTGATACCAACTTGTCACGACCCCAAATTCCCTCCGTAGGATGTCGTGATGGCACCTAGTCTCTAAGACTAGGTAAGCCTATCAATGCGGAATAATAATAAATATCTGAAATAAATAAACTACAATTCAAACAATTTCAACTCCCAAAACCCGGTAGAAATAAGTCACAAGCTTCTAAGAATTTATTCTCAATGTCTCTATATGTCAAAGTCTAAATAAACTATAAGGAAACAGCATAAAATGATAGAAGGGGACTCCGGAGTCTGCGGACGCTGGGAGATATACTTCGAAGTCTTCGTGCGCAGGTAAGTCACTGGCGTCTAGGCTGGTAAAAATGTACCTGGATCTGCACAAAAAGATGTGCAGAAGCGTAGTATGAGTATACCACAGCGGTACCCAGTAAGTGCCAAGCCTAACCTCGGTAGAGTAGTAACGATNATCTGCACAAAAAGATGTGCAGAAGCGTAGTATGAGTACACCACAGCGGTACCCAGTAAGTGCCAAGCCTAACCTCGGTAGAGTAGTGACGAGGTCAGGTGAGGCCCTACTGGAATATAATAATGGCATGGTAAAATGTTTATCAATGTAGTAAAATAAAATGATATTGGAAATGAATCAAATAGTATGTCACATTTAATGACACCAAATAATTGCAAATAATATTTCATGGAATCAAAACAGAATTTACTTCAACTTTATGAAAATCACAATAATTAATCGAAAGCAACTGTGCCCATAATCAATATCAACAAGGGCACTACCGAGGTACCGCTTCGTAGTCCCAAGTTATAAATAATTTCACAATATCTCATTTCCTTATATCACCGCGGGAGCCTTCACAATGTATTTTAAAATAACATTTTTTCCCGAAATAGCATCCCGCGTTTTAGCCACCCTTATCATACCGCATGATTTCTAGTAGTCACCCCTACTAGCCACGCGTATCAAGCCACCCTTATCTCACCGCATGCGTTTCAACAACCAGACCTTATACCACCGCATGCGTATCAATATCATAATATATCAAAATTTGCACCTCAAGTGCTCAAATAATTTAACTTGCCATAATAATTCAACAATATTTCATAATAAAGAGCCCACGGTTCATGTCAAAATAATTCAACAATAATATTCTTCCACAATAAAGAACTCACGGCTCCCTCACAATGAGTATAAAAATATTCAGGAGTAAATAATTTAGGAAAATAATATTTCAAAATCTTTACTACGTTGCTTCAATATCAAGTTTAAAAATGTCAAATACTTCATATTAATAATATTTAATTTAAATAAAATCAACCTTCAAATAATGCACAGAATAAAAGAAACCAAGTTTCAACTAAACAGGTAAAACAATTAGTAAGAAAAGATCAAACAAATTTGAAGTATATATCTCACATCAATGATGAAGAATATAACAAGATAAAATAATTTAATAAATGCGCAACAATGATCTACACAATTTAAAAATATAATCTTTCGCAAATTAACCCGTGTACACACTCGTCACCTCGTGCACATGACTTTCAACACATTTCAATAATCACATCAATACCAATCCTAGGGGAAATTTTCCCCACACAAGGTTAGACAAGTCACTTACCTCGACTTGCTCCAATTTAACCAAGTATTATGCTTTTTCCTCGATTTTCCGACTCCGATCGACTCGTATCTAGTCATAATTAATTCGATACAGTCAACATAAATTATAGTAATCAATTTCATAAGAAAATATTATATTTTCAATAAAATACGAAATTAGCTCAAAGTTTACCCGTGGGGCCCACATCTCGGAATCCGGCGAAACTTATAAAATCCGACAACCCATTCAATTACGAGTCCACCCATAGCAATTTTACCAAAATCCGATAACAACTCGACCTCCAAATCTTAAATTTTCGTTTTTGGAAGATTTTGCAAAAATCTTGATTTTTCTTCCATAAATTCACGGATTCATGATGTAAATGAGTATGGAATCATGAAATATAATCAATATAGGATAAGGAACACTTACCCCAATATTTTCCCGTGAAAATCGCCCAAATATCGCCCAAGAACCATGCTCCAAAAATCTAAAACGAAATGAATGAAATGACCATTTTGGTCGTTAAGTTTCTGCCAATCCGTCACTAAAAGTCCATTTCCCGTCACTAAAACTCCATTTTTCGTCACTGAAAGTCCATCAGAAACTGCTCTACCAGCATTCCTTTAATTGATCATAACTTCATGTATAAATGTCCCAATGATAAATAGTTTAACTTTCTGGAAACTATAATCCAACAACTACAACTTTCATGTTTTGAAAATGTTCTGATTCTTTATGAATTGTGAGATATAAGCTTCCAAAGTCGGCTCCATGCATCAGAAATTTCTAGCGAAGCTGCTCTACCAACCTTCATTCAATCCGCCATAACTTTCTGTACAAATGTCCAAATAATGAATGGTTTAACTTTCTGGAAACTGTAATCAAAGGACTACAACTTTTATGTTTTGAAATTGTTCTGATTCCTTATGAATTGCGATATATAAGCTTCCAAAGTTAGCTCCACGCACAAAATTTCTGCAATAGAAATTTCTGCAACAGAAATTTCCAGCACTCTTTGTCCGAAATCCATTCCGTTTACCTTCCGAAATCCACCCGAGACCCTCGGGACCTTAACCAATTATTCCAACATATCCCAAAATACCATACGAACTTAGTCGAGGCTACAAACTACATCAAACAACATCAAAACGACGAATCGCACCTCAAATCAAAATCAATGAACTTTGAACTTTCAAATTCTATATCTTATGTCGAATCACATCAAATCAATTCGGAATGACTTTAAATTTTGCACACAAGTCATAAATGACATAACAGACCTATTCCAATTTCCAGAATCGGATTTCGACCTCGATATCAAAAAGTGAACCCCCCGGTCAAACTTCCCAAAAATACAACTTTTGGCATTTCAAGCCTAATTCCACTACGGACTTCCAAATAAAATTCTGATCATGCTCCTAAGTCCAAAATCACCATACGGAGCTGTTGGAGTCATCAAAATTTTATTTCGGGGTTGTTTGCCCATAATTTGACATCCGGACACTATTTGAACTTAAACTTTTAATTTTTTATCAAAATTCTATATCTCGGGCTAGGGACCTCGGAATTTGATTTCGGGCATACGCCTAAGTCCCAAATCACGATAGTACAAAAACTATAAAAATACTGATCCGGGTCCGTTTGCTCAAAATGTTGACCAAAGTCAACTTAGTTGAGTTTTAAAGCTCTAATTCACATTTTAATTCATTTTTCACCTGAAAACTTTTCGAAAAATTTTACAGACTGCGGACGCAAGTTGAGGAATGATAAATAGTGCTTTTTAAGGTCTTAGAATACAAAATTAATTATTAAATTTAAAGATGACATTTTGCGTCATCACATTATTGATTGAAATAAATATTAATGGATTGGAGTTTATATTTTTTATAGTGTGTTTTTATGTATAATGAGTTGGATTTCATAATTTTTATTGATGATATTCTATTATAAATAGCTGGAATTCTTATTTTATTTGGATCCTGTATATTATGCTGGAAATGCTACTTATGAGGTGCTATAATCCAATATATTATAATAGAGAAGTGCAAAACAATGGAGAAGTTGTATCCAGAATAATTTGCTGGAATTAAAGACTTTAAAATTTTGCTTCCTGCATATTATGCTGCAGGTCTATCATCTGAAAAGTATATTATCTAATATTATATTCTGGAAATGTATAATCCAGTTTTTTTTTATGGATTTGAAGTGATTTATTGATTGAAATAAAGAATAATAGATTGGAGTTTATATTTTTATGGTGTGTTTTTATGTATAATAACTTAGATTTCATAATGTTTTTTGATGTTGTTCTAGTATAATTAGGTGGAGTTCTTATTTCATTTGATTCATGTATATTATGCTGGAACTGCTACTTATGAAGCGCTATAAGCCAGTATATTATAATGGAGAAGTGTAAACAACAGAGAAGTTGTATGCACAACAATTTGTTGGAATTAAAGACTTTAAAATTTCGCTTCATATATTTTATGCCACAGGTCTATCATTTGAAAGTATATTATCCAGTATTTTATCTCGGAGGTGTATAATCCAGTTTTTTTGATGGATTTGAAGCGATGTATTGATTGAAATAAAGATTAATGGATTGGAGTTTATATTGTTTATGGTGTGTTTTTATGTATAATAAATTGGATTTCATAATATTTGTTGATGTTATTCTAGTATAATTAGCTGGAGTTCTTATTTTGTTTGGTTCATGTATATTATGCTAGAACTGCTACTTATGAAGCGCTATAAGCCAGTATAATATGATGGAGAAGTGCAAAATAATGGAGAAGTTGTATCCAGAACAATTTGCTGGAAGTAAAGACTTTAAAATTTTGCATCCTATATATTATGCTGCAGGTCTATCATCTGAAAGTATATTATCCAGTATTTTGTCCTGGGGGTGTATAATCTAGTTTTTTATTTTATGGATTTGAAGAGATTTATTGATTGAAATAAAGATTAATAGATTGGAGTTTATATTGTTTATGGTGTGTTTTTATGTATAATAAGTTGGATTTCACTATATTTGTTGATGTTATTCTAGTATAATTAGTTGGAGTTCTTATTTTGTTTGGTTCATTTACATTATGCTGGATTTGCTACTTATGAAGCGCTATAAGCCAGTATATTATAATGGAGAAGTGTAAAACAACGGAGAAGTTGTATACAGAACAGTTTGCTGGAATTAAAGACTTTAAAATTTTACTTCCTGTATAATATGCTAGAGGTCTATCATCAGAAAGTATATTATCCAGTATTTTATCGTGGATGTGTACAATCCAGGTTTTTTTGAAGCGCTATTATCCATTGGAGAAGTGTAAGACAATGAAAAAGTTGTATCTAGAATAATTTGCTGGAATTAAAGACTTTAAAATTTTCCTTCCTCTATATTATGCTGGAGGCCTATCATCTCAAAGGATATTATTCAGTAATTTATCCTGAATATGTATAATCTTTTTTTTTTGTATGGATTTGAAGCAATTTATTGATTGAAATAAATATTAATGGATTGGAGTTTATATTTTTTATAGTGTGTTTTTATGTATAATGAGTTGGATTTCATAATTTTTGTTGATGATATTCTATTATAAATAGCCGGAGTTCTTATTTTATTTGGATCCTGTATATTATGCTGGAAATGCTACTTATGAAGCGCTATAATCCAATATATTATAATAGAAAAGTGCAAAACAATGGAGAAGTTGTATCCAGTACAATTTGCTGGAATTAAAGACTTTAAAATTTTGCTTCCTGTTTATTATGCTACAGGTCTATCATCTGAAAAGTATATTATCCTATATTTTATTCTGGATGTGCATAATTCAGTTTGTTTTTATGGATTTGAAGTGATTTATTGATTGAAATAAAGATTAATAGATTGGAGTTTATATTTTTATTGTGTGTTTTTATGTATAATAAGTTCGATTTCATAATTTTTGTTGATGTTGTTCGAGTATAATTAGGAGAGTTCTTATTTTATTTAGTTTCTATATATTATGCTGGAACTGCTACTTATGAAGCGCTGTAAGCGAGTATATTATAATGGAGAAGTGCAAAACAATGGAGAGGTTGTATGCAGAACAATTTGTTGGAATTAAAGACTTTATAATTTTGCTTCATATATTTTATGCTGCAGGTCTATCATTTGAAAGTATATTATCCAGTATTTTATCCCGGAGGTGTATAATCCAGTTTTGTTGATGGATTTGAAGCGATTTATTGATTGAAATAAAGATTAATGGATTGGAGTTTATGTTGTTAATGGTGTGTTTTTATGTATAATAAGTTGGATTTTATAATATTTGTTGATGCTACTTTAGTATAATTAGCTGGAGTTCTTATTTTATTTGGTTGCTGTATATTATGCTAGAACTGCTACTTATGAAGCGCTATAAGCCAGTATAATATAATGGAGAAGTGCAAAACAATAGAGAAGTTGAATCCAAAACAATTTGCTGGAAGTAAAGACTTTAAAATTTTGCTTCCTGTATATTATGCTGCAGGTATATCATCTGAAAGTATATTATCCAGTATTTTATCCTGGAGGTGTATAATCATGTTTTTTATTTTATGGATTTGAAGAGATTTATTGGTTGAAATAAAGATTAATAGATTGGAGTTTATATTGTTTATGGTGTGTGTTTATGTATAATAAGTTGGATTTCATTATATTTATTGATGCTATTCTAGTATAATTAGTTGGAGTTCTTATTTTGTTTGGTTCATTTATATTATGCTGGATTTGCTACTTATGAAGCGCTATAAGCCAGTATATTATAACGGAGAAGTGTAAAACAACGGAGAAGTTGTATATAGAATAATTTGCTGGAATTAATGACTTTAAAATTTTGCTTCCTGTATAATATGCTAGAGGTCTATCATCTGAAAATATATTATCCAGTATTTTATCCTGTATGTGTAAAATCCTGTTTTTTTTTGAAGCGTTATTATCCATTGGATAAGTGTAAAACAATGAAGAAGTTGTATCCAGAATAATTTGCTGGAATTATAGAATTTAAAATTTTGCTTCCTGTATATTATGCTGGAGGCCTATCATCTGAAAGGATATTATTCAGTATTTTATCCTGGATATCTATAATCCTTTTTTTTATGGATTAGAAGCAATTTATTGATTGAAATAAATATTAATGGATTGGAGTTTATATTTTTTATAGTGTGTTTTTATGTATAATGAGTTGGATTTCATAATTTTTGTTGTTGATATTCTATTATAAATAGCTGGAGTTCTTACTTTATTCGGATCCTGTATAATATGCTGGAAATGCTACTTATGAAGCGCTATAATCCAATATATTATAATAGAGAAGTGCAAAACAATGGAGAAGTTGTATCCAGAACAATCTGATGGAACTAAAGACTTTAGAATTTTGCTTCCTGTATATTATGCTGCAGGTCTATCATCTGAACAGTATATTATCCAATATTTTATTCTCGAGGTATATAATCCAGTTTTTGTTTATGGATTTGAAGTTATTTATTGATTGAAATAAAGATTAATAGATTGGAGTTAATATTTTTTATGGTGTGTTTTTATGTATAATAAGTTAGATTTCATAATTTTTGTTGATGTTGTTCTAGTATAATCAGGTGGAGTTCTTATTTTATTTGGTTCCCGTATATTATGCAGGAATTGCTACTTATGAAGCGCTATAAGCCAGTATATTATAATGGAGAAGTGCAAAACAATGGAGAGGTTGTATGCAGAACAATATTTTGGAATTAAAGACTTTAAAATTTTGCTTCATATATTTTATGCTGCAGGTCTATCATTTGAAAGTATATTATCCAGTATTTTATCCCGGAGGTGTATAATCCAGTTTTTTTGATGGATTTGAAGCGATTTATTGATTGAAATAAAGATTAATGGATTGGAGTTTATATTGTTTATAGTGTGTTTTTATGTATAATTAGTTGGATTTCATAATATTTGTTGATGCTATTCTAGTATAATTAGCTAGATTTCTTATTTTGTTTGGTTCCTGTATATTATGCTAGAACTGCTACTTATGAAGCGCTATAAGCCAGTATAATATAATGGAGAAGTGCAAAACAATGGAGAAGTTGTATCCAGAACAATTTGCTAGAAGTAAAGACTTTAAAATTTTGCTTCCTATATATTATGTTGCAGGTCAATCATCTGAAAGCATATTATCCAGTATTTTATCCTGGAGGTGTATAAACCAATGTTTTATTTTATGGATTTGAAGAGATTTATAGATTGAAATAAAGATTAATAGATTGGAGTTTATATTGTTTATGGTGTGTTTTTATGTATAATAAGTTGGATTTCATTATATTTGTTGATGCTATTCTAGTATAATTAGTTGGAGTTCTTATTTTGTTTGGTTCATTTATATTATGCCGGATTTGCTATTTATGAAGCGCTATAAGCCAGTATATTATAATGGAGAAGTGTTAAACAACAGAGAAGTTGTATACAGAATAAATTATTGGAACTAAATATTTTAAAATTTTGCTTCCTGTATAATATGCTGGAGGTCTATCATCTGAAAGTATATTATCCAGTATTTTATCCTGGATGTGTACAATCCAGTTTTTTTTTGAAGCGCTATTATCCATTGGAGAAGTGTAAAACAATGAAGAAGTTGTATCTAGAATATTTTGCTGGAATTAAAGACTATAAAATTTTGCTTCTTGTATATTATGTTGGAGGCCTATCATCTGCAAGGATATTATTCAGTAATTTATCCTGGATATCTATAATCCTTTTTTTTGTGGATTAGAAGCAATATATTGATTGAAATAAATATTAATGGATTGGAGTTTATATTTTTTATAGTGTGTTTTTATGTATAATGAGTTGGATTTCATAATTTTTGTTGATGATATTCTATTATAAATAGTTGGAGTTCTTACTTTATTTGGATCCTATATAATATGCTGGAAATGCTACTTATGAAGCGCTATAATCCAATATATTATAATAGAGAAGTGCAAAACAATGGAGAAGTTGTATCCAGAACAATTTGACGGAATTAAAGACTTTAAAATTTTGCTTCCTTTATATTATACTGCAGGTCTATCATCTGAACAGTATATTATCCAATATTGTATTCTGGAGGTATATAATCCAGTTTTTGTTTATGGATTTTAAGTGATTTATTGATTGAAATAAAGATTAATAGATTGGAGTTAATATTTTTTATGGTGTGTTTTTATGTATAATAAGTTAGATTTCATAATTTTTATTGATGTTGTTCTAGTATAATCAGGTGGAGTTCTTATTTTATTTGGTTCCCGTATATTATGCTGGAATTGCTACTTATGAAGCGCTATAAGCCAGTATATTATAATGGAGAAGTGAAAAACAATGGAGAGGTTGTATGCAGAACAATTTGTTGGAATTAAAGACTTTAAAATTTTGCTTCATATATTTTATGCTGCAGGTCTATCATTTGAAAGTATATTATCCAGTATTG
Source organism: Nicotiana otophora (assembly GCA_000715115.1). Taxonomy (NCBI): domain Eukaryota; kingdom Viridiplantae; phylum Streptophyta; class Magnoliopsida; order Solanales; family Solanaceae; genus Nicotiana; species Nicotiana otophora. The sequence continues at coordinate 10,383 of AWOL01S0036831.1, read as the reverse complement.
TATCCCGGAGGTGTATAATCCAAATTTTTTGATGGATTTGAAGCGATTTATTGTTTGAAAAAATGATTAATGGATTGGAGTTTATATTGTTTATAGTGTGTTTTTATGTATAATTAGTTGGATTTCATAATATTTGTTGATGCTATTCTAGTATAATTAGCTAGATTTCTTATTTTGTTTGGTTCCTGTATATTATGCTAGAACTGCTACTTATGAAGCGCTATAAGCCAGTATAATATAATGGAGAAGTGCAAAACAATGGAGAAGTTGTATCCAGAACAATTTGCTAGAAGTAAAGACTTTAAAATTTTGCTTCCTATATATTATGTTGCAGGTCAATCATCTGAAAGCATATTATCCAGTATTTTATCCTGGAGGTGTATAAACCAATGTTTTATTTTATGGATTTGAAGAGATTTATAGATTGAAATAAAGATTAATAGATTGGAGTTTATATTGTTTATGGTGTGTTTTTATGTATAATAAGTTGGATTTCATTATATTTGTTGATGCTATTCTAGTATAATTAGTTGGAGTTCTGATTTTGTTTGGTTCATTTATATTATGCCGGATTTGCTATTTATGAAGCGCTATAAGCCAGTATATTATAATGGAGAAGTGTTAAACAACAGAGAAGTTGTATACAGAATAAATTATTGGAACTAAATATTTTAAAATTTTGCTTCCTGTATAATATGCTGGAGGTCTATCATCTGAAAGTATATTATCCAGTATTTTATCCTGGATGTGTACAATCCAGTTTTTTTTTGAAGCGCTATTATCCATTGGAGAAGTGTAAAACAATGAAGAAGTTGTATCTAGAATATTTTGCTGGAATTAAAGACTATAAAATTTTGCTTCTTGTATATTATGTTGGAGGCCTATCATCTGCAAGGATATTATTCAGTAATTTATCCTGGATATCTATAATCCTTTTTTTTGTGGATTAGAAGCAATATATTGATTGAAATAAATATTAATGGATTGGAGTTTATATTTTTTATAGTGTGTTTTTATGTATAATGAGTTGGATTTCATAATTTTTGTTGATGATATTCTGTTATAAATAGTTGGAGTTCTTACTTTATTTGGATCCTATATAATATGCTGGAAATGCTACTTATGAAGCGCTATAATCCAATATATTATAATAGAGAAGTGCAAAACAATGGAGAAGTTGTATCCAGAACAATTTGACGGAATTAAAGACTTTAAAATTTTGCTTCCTTTATATTATACTGCAGGTCTATCATCTGAACAGTATATTATCCAATATTGTATTCTGGAGGTATATAATCCAGTTTTTGTTTATGGATTTTAAGTGATTTATTGATTGAAATAAAGATTAATAGATTGGAGTTAATATTTTTTATGGTGTGTTTTTATGTATAATAAGTTAGATTTCATAATTTTTATTGATGTTGTTCTAGTATAATCAGGTGGAGTTCTTATTTTATTTGGTTCCCGTATATTATGCTGGAATTGCTACTTATGAAGCGCTATAAGCCAGTATATTATAATGGAGAAGTGAAAAACAATGGAGAGGTTGTATGCAGAACAATTTGTTGGAATTAAAGACTTTAAAATTTTGCTTCATATATTTTATGCTGCAGGTCTATCATTTGAAAGTATATTATCCAGTATTGTATCCCGGAGGTGTATAATCCAAATTTTTTGATGGATTTGAAGCGATTTATTGTTTGAAAAAAAGATTAATGGATTGGAGTTTATATTGTTTATAGTGTGTTTTTATGTATAATTAGTTGGATTTCATAATATTTGTTGATGCTATTCTAGTATAATTAGCTAGGGTTCTTATTTTGTTTGGTTCCTATATATTATGCTAGAACTACTACTTATGAAGCGCTATAAGCCAGTATAATATAATGGAGAAGTGCAAAACAATGGAGAAGTTGTATCAAGAACAATTTGCCAGAAGTAAAGACTTTAAAATTTTGCTTCCTATATATTATGTTGCAGGTCTATCATCTGAAAGTTTATTATCCAGTATTTTATCCTGGAGGTGTATAATCCAGTTTTTTATTTTATGGATTTGAAGAGATTTATTGATTGAAATAAAGATTAATAGATTGGAGTTTATATTATTTATGGTGTGTTTTTATGTATAATAAGTTGGATTTCATTATATTTGTTGATGCTATTCTAGTATAATTAGTTGGAGTTCTGATTTTGTTTGGTTAATTTATATTATGCTGGATTTGCTACTTATGAAGCGCTATAAGCCAGTATATTATAATGGAGAAGTGTTAAACAACGGAGAAGTTGTATACAGAATAATTTGCTGGAACTAAATATTTTAAAATTTTGCTTCCTGTATAATATGCTGGAGGTCTATCATCTGAAAGTATATTATCCAGTATTTTATCCTGGATGTGTACAATCCAGGTTTTTTTTTGAAGCGCTATTATCCATTGGAGAAGTGTAAAATAATGAAGAAGTTGTATCTAGAATATTTTGCTGGAATTAAAGACTTTAAAATATTGCTTCTTGTATATTATGTTGGAGGCCTATCATCTGCAAGGATATTACTCATTATTTTATCATGGATATCTATAATCCTTTTTTTATGGATTAGAAGCAATTTATTGATTGAAATAAATATTAATGGATTGGAGTTTATATTTTTTATAGTGTGTTTTTATGTATAATGAGTTGGATTTCATAATTTTTGTTGATGATATTCTATTATAAATAGCTGGAGTTCTTATTTTATTTGGATCCTGTATATTATGCTGGAAATGCTACTTATGAAGCGCTATAATCCAATATATTATAATAGAGAAGTGCAAAACAATGGAGAAGTTGTATCCAGAATAATTTTGCTGGAATTAAAGACTTTACAATTTTGCTTCCTGCATATTATGCTGCAGGTCTATCATCTGAAAAGTATATTATCTAATATTTTATTCTGGAAATGTATAATCCAGTTTTTTTTTTATGGATTTGAAGTTATTTATTGATTGAAATAAAGAATAATAGATTGGAGTTTATATTTTTTGCGGTGTGTTTTTATGTATAATAAGTTAGATTTCATAATTTTTGTTGATGTTGTTCTAGTATAATTAGGTGGAGTTCTTATTTTATTTGGTTCCCGTATATTATGCTGGAATTGCTACTTATGAAGCGCTATAAGCCAGTATATTATAATGGAGAAGTGCAAAACAATGGAGAGGTTGTATGCAGAACAATTTGTTGGAATTAAAGACTTTAAAATTTTGCTTCATATATTTTATGCGGCAGGTCTATCATTTGAAAGTATATTATCCAGTATTTTATCCCGGAGGTGTATAATCCAATTTTTTTGATGGATTTGAAGCGATTTATTGATTGAAATAAAGATTAATGGATTGGAGTTTATATTGTTTATAGTGTGTTTTTATGTATAATTAGTTGGCTTTCATAATATTTGTTGATGCTATTCTAGTGTAATTAGCTAGAGTTCTTATTTTGTTTGGTTCCTGTATATTATGCTAGAACTGCTACTTATGAAGCGCTATAAGCCAGCATAATATAATGGATAAATGCAAAACAATGGAGAAGTTGTATCCAGAACAATTTGCTGGAAGTAAAGACTTTAAAATTTTGCTTCCTATATATTATGCTGCAGGTCTATCATCTGAAAGTATATTATTCAGTATTTTATCCTGGAGGTGTATAATCCAGTTTTTTATTTTATGGATTTGAAGAGATTTATTGATTGAAATAAAGATTAATAGATTGGAGTTTATATTTTTTATGGTGTGTTTTTATGTATAATAAGTTAGATTTCATAATTTTTGTTGATGTTGTTCTAGTATAATTAGGTGGAGTTCTTATTTTATTTGGTTCCCGTATATTATGCTGGAATTGCTACTTATGAAGCGCTATAAGCCAGTATATTATAATGGAGAAGTGCAAAACAATGGAGAGGTTGTATGCAGAACAATTTGTTGGAATTAAAGACTTTAAAATTTTGCTTCATATATTTTATGCGGCAGGTCTATCATTTGAAAGTATATTATCCAGTATTTTATCCCGGAGGTGTATAATCCAATTTTTTTGATGGATTTGAAGCGATTTATTGATTGAAATAAAGATTAATGGATTGGAGTTTATATTGTTTATAGTGTGTTTTTATGTATAATTAGTTGGCTTTCATAATATTTGTTGATGCTATTCTAGTGTAATTAGCTAGAGTTCTTATTTTGTTTGGTTCCTGTATATTATGCTAGAACTGCTACTTATGAAGCGCTATAAGCCAGCATAATATAATGGATAAATGCAAAACAATGGAGAAGTTGTATCCAGAACAATTTGCTGGAAGTAAAGACTTTAAAATTTTGCTTCCTATATATTATGTTGCAGGTCTATCATCTGAAAGTATATTGTTCAGTATTTTATCCTGGAGGTGTATAATCCAGTTTTTTATTTTATGGATTTGAAGAGATTTATTGATTGAAATAAAGATTAATAGATTGGAGTTTATATTTTTTATGGTGTGTTTTTATGTATAATAAGTTAGATTTCATAATTATTGTTGATGTTGTTCTAGTATAATTAGGTGGAGTTCTTATTTCATTTGGTTCCTATATATTATGCTGGAACTGCTACTTATGAAGCGCTATAAGCCAGTATATTATAATGGAGAAGTGTAAAACAACGGAGAAGTTGTATGCACAACAATTTGTTGGAATTAAAGACTTTAAAATTTTGCTTCATATATTTTATACTGCAGGTCTATCATTTGAAAGTATATTATCCAGTATTTTATGCCGGAGGTGTATAATCCAATTTTTTTGATGGATGTGAAGCGATTTATTGATTGAAATAAAGATTAATGGATTGGAGTTTATATTGTTTATGGTGTGTTTTTATGTATAATTAGTTGGATTTCATAATATTTGTTGATGCTATTCTAGTATAATTAGCTAGAGTTCTTATTTTGTTTGGTTCCTGTATATTATGATAGAACTGCTACTTATGAAGCGCTTTAAGCCAGTATAATATAATGGATAAGTGCAAAACAATGGAGAAGTTGTATCCAGAACAATTTGCTGGAAGTAAAGACTTTACAATTTTGCTTCCTATATATTATGTTGCAGGTCTATCATCTGAAAGTATATTGTCCAGTATTTTATCCTGGAGGTGTATAATCTAGTTTTTTATTTTATGGATTTGAAGAGATTTATTGATTGAAATAAATATTAATAGATTGGAGTTTATATTGTTTATGGTGTATTTTTATGTATAATAAGTTGGATTTCATTATATTTGTTGATGCTATTCTAGTATAATTAGTTGGAGTTCTTATTTTGTTTGGTTCATTTATATTATGCTGGGTTTGCTACTTATGAAGCGCTATAAGCTAATATATTATAATGGAGAAGTGTAAAACAACGGAGAAGTTGTATACAGAATAATTTGCTGGAACTAAATATGTTAAAATTTTCCTTCCTGTATAATATGCTGGAGGTCTATCATCTGAAAGTATATTATCCAGTATTTTATCCTGGATGTGTACAATCCAGTTTTTTTTTGAAGCACTATTATCTATTGGAGAAGTGTAAAACAATGAAGAAGTTGTATCTAGAATAATTTGCTGGAATTAAAGACTTTAAAATTTTGTTTCCTCTATATTATGCTGGAGGTCTATCATCTGAAAGGATATTATTCAGTATTTTATCCTGGATATGTGTAATCCTTTTTTTTGTATGGATTTGAAGCAATTTATTGATTGAAATAAATATTAATGGATTGGAGTTTATATTTTTTATAGTGTGTTTTTATGTATAATGAGTTGGATTTTATAATTGTTGTTGATGATATTCTATTATAAATAGATGGAGTTCTTATTTTATTTGGATCCTATATATTATGCAGGAAATGCTACTTATGAATCGCTATAATCCAATATATTATAATAGAGAAGTGCAAAACAATGGAGAAGTTGTATCTAGAACAATTTGCTGTAATTAAAGACTTTAAAATTTTGCTTCCTGTATATTATGTTGCAGGTCTATCATCTGAAAAGTATATTATCCAATATTTTATTCTGGAGGTGTATAATCCAGTTTTTTTTATGGGTTTGAAGTGATTTATTGATTGAAATAAAGATTAATAGATTGGAGTTTATATTTTTTATGGTGTATTATTATGTATAATAAGTTAGATTTCATAATTTTTGTTGATGTTGTTCTAGTATAATTAGGTGGAGTTCTTATTTTATTTGGTTCTTGTATATTATTGTAACAACCCGGCTGGTCGTTTCGAGAGTTGTAACCCTATTTTCCCCATTCCTACTTCTTTTTGTGTTATTCAACTATATTATATCATATCAGGTTAGTTGGTTCGAGTCCGGAAGGAACTCGGAGTGAAATGAGACACTTAGTCTCATAATTGAAAAGTTTAAGTTAGAAAAGTGGACCGGATATGGACCTATATGTAAACGACCTCGGATTTGCATTTTGATGATTCCAATACTCCGTATGGTAATTTTGGACTTAGGAGCGTGTCCGGAATATTATTTGGGAGTCCGTAGAGGAATTATGCTTGAAATGTCGAAAGTTTTATTTTTGAGAAGTTTGACCGGGGGGTTGACTTTTTGATATCGGGGTCAAAATCCGATTCTAAAAATTGGAATACCTCCGTTATGCCATTTATAACTTGTGTGAAAAATTTGAGGTCAATCGGACGTGATTTGATAGGTTTCGGAGTTGTTTGTAGAAACTAGAAATTTCAAAGTTCATTAGGCTTGAATTGGGGTGTAATTCATGATTTTAGCGTTGTTTGAGGTGATTTGAGGATGCGAATAAGTTTGTATGATGTTTTAGGACTTGTAGGTATATTTGGTTGAGGTCCCGAGGGCCTCGGGTGAGTTTCGGATGGTTAACGGATCAAAAATTGAACTAGAACAGCTGCTGCAATTTCCTTCTGTTGGAAATTGCTTCTGCCCAGAAATCGAGCCCAGATCGAGCTCAGGGTCGAGGACCGCGATCGAAGCCCAGATCGAGCTCAGGGTTGAGGACCGGAGTCGAGGTCATGATCGAGCCCAGAGTCGAGGCCCACGATCGAAGGCATGATCGAGCCCAGAGTCGAGGCCCACGATCGAAGGCATGATCGAGCTCATGGTCGAGGGGCACGATCGAAGCCATGATCGAGAACCGGGATCGAGGGGCAGGACTGAGGACCAGGATCGAGGACCTCGATCGAAGGCCAAGATCGAGGGCCAAGATCGAGGCAGAACCGAGGATGTCTGGGAAGAATTATAAAAACAGCGACTTCGTCCCATTTGCTATTTTTGACAAATTGGAGCTTGGGGAGAGGCGATTTTTGATATATTTTCAAGGAAAACTTGAGGTAAGTCCCTTGTGATCATTTCTACTCCATAATATTAAATTATCATCGAGTAATCCGACTAGATTACATGATTTTGAGGTGTAAATTAGAGATTGAAACTTAGAAATTTGGAAATTAGATTTGTAGATTTGAGGGTCGAGTTGAGGTCGGATTTTGGTAAAATTGGTATGGATAGACTCGTGGTTGAATGGGCTTTCAGATTTTGTAACTTTTGTCGGATTCCGAGATGTGGGCCCTACAGGCAATTTTTGAGCCAATTTCGGGTTTTGGTCTAATTTTGAAGCTTTTCTTGTGGAATTCATTCCATTAGCATATATTGATGGTATTATACTGATTGTGAATAGATTTGGAGCATTTGGAGGCAGAGTCCAGAGGCAAGAGCATTGCGGGGTAGAGATTTGACCGGTTTGAGGTAAGTAACGATTGTAAATCTAGTCCTGAGGGTATGAAACCCCGGATTTCGTATCATTCTATTATTTTGAGGTGACGCACATGCCAGGTGACGGGCGTGTGGGCGTGCACTGTTGGGGATTTGTGACTTGGTCCATTCCGTAGCAACTGTAAAGTTGCATA
>AWOL01S0036830.1:6851-26216 GCA_000715115.1 Nicotiana otophora | reverse complement strand
AACATCTTCACGTCCTTGATTTTTTCGCTCCGATCTAATCCAATCTCTGAAACATACTAAAACTTCCACAGTATTGTTTCCCAAGTGGTGGTTGCAAATGCAGTTTTAATATTAAAATAGCGACATTATTGTTAGAAACATTATCAAAAGACATACACAATACTTTTTTATTAAGATTGTAAAATGCAACAACTTCGCAAATAGTAGTACTTATAAAAATAGTTGTATGACTGCGATCTTCATCATATTTAAAAGCGATAATAAGTTTTTGCATACAATAATGATCATCTATCCAATGACATGTAATTGTCAAATAATTATTTATATTAACAGCATGGCCAATATCAGAAGTTAGAGAAACTCTACAAGGAATTTGGCCAAACAAATAACGTTTGTATGTCTGATATTATCCATGAAGCCTAAAGATATCAGATTTACGCGTACTTCTAGGGATACCTTTAAATAAAGGATTATAAATCCTCTAAATATACATAATAAGATATGATGAAGAAGCAAAAGAAAAAGGTAGACAATCCAAAGCAATCATTTTTGTTAACTCCTCATGATCCTTCATTTTTATCATATTTCAAAAGTCCTCCAATACTAGGGTTTAGAGTTCCTTGATTTTCATGTAAATTAGAGTCTCGTTCTATAGGATGAGTAATTCTCATATGCCTACTAAGTGTCCAGTCCCCCCTGAACTTCCCCTAATCTTATGTTTAAAATCATCTTTATAAATTTTGCATCTAACTCTATCAAAATTCTCTATTTCCTCAAAATATTTCCAAACTTTACTTCTCATTCTCCGATGACTAGTAGTCGGGCCACAAGTGGTTTACTACTAGTGCCACGACCAGCACCACTGCTACCAACTCCAACACTACTATGTGTAGGTGTTGTCTCATCTATAATTTCTAATACATTATCTTCTATATTATAATCTTCCTATAGTTGTTCATAATCTATATTATTATCAGGTGATATTTCAGAAATATGTGTAAAGTCATTTAAATTACTACCAGAAGTTGAAGTAGCACCTCCTTTCTATTTCTTCGATTACCCTGATTTGCAACCTTATGACAAACTCGTTTTGCAGCATTAAACATATTGTGAAAATTTAACTACTAATAAAAATTAAATATGCAAAAACTAATTATGCAAATAAAATATTAAATAGGAGAAAGAGTTGGAACGAGTGTACAGAATTCCATAATAAATTGAACATTTGATGATTTTTGAAATCTTGAAATTAAATTTCGCAACTCTGACGTTACCACGAATAAATTTCAATTGTTCAAAGTTCAAACTTCAAATAATACCAATAATAAAATTCCAAAAAATAATTGAGAGCCAAATAGTTGATAGCAACTTAGTTGAAGAATGAGAGTATGACAACTGAGAATTTGGATTTGAGAATTGAGAGATGAGTGAAGCAATGAAGAAGAGAGGGAGTCTATCTATAGTTTTTCAAAGGGCTAAATTAGTAAATAATAATAGTGTTATTTTTAAAAATAATGCCCAAAAATGGCTATTCTTGCAAATTAGCCGTTGGGCAACGGTCAAAATGGCAGCTGACCGTTGCCAACAGTCAAGATTATTAAAAACAAATTGAACTTGCCGTTGAATCGGTCTGGGCCGGTTCGGTTAACCGGTTCACGAGTGGCAAGATCTTATAGGGTTGTACCGGTCTGGTTAACCAGTGTTCAAATTTCCCCCGGAACAGGCTGGTTCCCGTCCCAATCCAGCCCTGCCCGACCCCCTTACCACCAGGCCGGTCCGAAACCGAGTCAGCCCGGTTCGTTTAACACCCATACTTCAAAACATGATATAAAAGACAGAACATACTTATTTAATGGGCTATCAAAAGTTCTTTAAACAATCATAATGTTGCAACTTGCAAGATCTATCACGAAGTAGATCAAGTTTCCTGCTTAGCCATTCCCGGATAATTGACAAATGACAAACGTATAATTAGACTTGGACCGAACTGCGTTGCTCCAATTATTGGGGTCAAGTCCAAAGAGAAACCAAACGTACTTGGGTAAATTAATGGTTTACACTGCTAACAATATTTGAATATTGTTTTTATTTTGCCGTTATAGACAAAAATCACCAAAAACCTTTTTTTTTCTAAATTTAATGTGAGAAAGAGAAAACAATTATTTTAGGGTATCAGCAAAAAATTACTAGCAAGTGCAAACTTCTCATTTAGTAGTTCATGAGTGATTTAGGATTATCCCTTTGTATAAACACAATGCTACCTATGTTTTTGAAGGAATAACATGATGTTTAGACCCCATATGTCGGTGATTGATAATGAGAAAATGACAGAATGCAATATAAAATTGTGTACGGGTGCGACTGAGTTCAGCTGTGCCCGGAGTTCATCATTTAGCCGAGACCACTTGTCGGCCTTGTCTTTTGCCACCTAGAGTTGGTCTTTGACCGATGCCCGCTCTTCTTTTGCAGCCTCTTTTTTCGAAGCCAGCAGGTCCATCCTGCCCTTCCATGCCTCGGTCGTGGCCTTGAACTCATCCATCTTAACCCGAAGCTGGTCGATCATGTCTATCTTCTCTTGGACCTGCGAAGTTGTGTTGTTAGTCACCATGAGTAGCTTCTAGATTTTAGCCTCAAAGATCCTTACCTTCTCGACCAGGTCAGCGTGCTCCCACTTTACGGACGAGGCCTCCTTCTAAGACTTTTCCAGCTCGACTCGGAGAATTGGGAGGTCCTTGAGGGCCTCGTCTTGTTGCTCAATGAGAGCTCTATACATGTCCTTCTTCCGGACTTGCTCTTCAAGCTCAAACTCGAACCGGCTGATTTCCAAGTAGGACAGAAGGAAGCTTTCATGATGAAGCACTGAAGGCTGAAAAACAACGAAGTCATTAGAACATGTCTAAAACTAAGAAAAATTCGCAAGGGGTACGAAGAGTAGACGCCTTACCCGGTTCAGTTCCTGTTGCGCTTCGTTGAAGAGGCTCGATGTACATACTTCGTTCATCTTTGCCTGGTCCTTCTTGGTCACCAGGCAACAGAGATAGCTGGCCATACCCACCGAAGTCGACAATGCCCGGGCGTCCACTGGGATAGTAAGAGCGATCGTTCTCTTATGGTCAGGATCCACGCTCAGGGCAAGGAACTACCTCACTAGCTTCAAGCTCGAGCTCGCTCACCTGCTCCCAATGGCATGTCCTTTTTTGGGACCTCCAGGTGACCAAGTCCGGAGCAGTCCTCCAACGCGCACATGTCCATGCTGTCAAAGAACATGTTGAGGGCATCGTCTTGGCCCGGTGTCGTCTCGTTTAATTTCTCTCTTTCGGCTCGAGCCTCTTCGAATATGGACTTTGTGTGAAACAGAATCCCCGTGATGTCATTGCACCATCTCCCTCCTTCAGGGTGGGAGCAGCTTCTCGGGAGGCCGTGGCCTCCCACTCTCCTTCTGGCTCCTGAGCTAGGGGAGGATCAACCTCTTGGCCACCTTTTCCGGTCGCCACCTGCTCCCCCTCGTTGAGGGTCGACTCGTGAGAAATGCACTCATGGTTATCATCCTTGGGGTAATACCTGATCCAGTAGAGGAAATTAGAGTCCGACACCCTGGACATGGTGCTCTTTTTGTTGCTTCTCTAGACCCGGACGACCACGCTCTTCTTCTTCTTCACCTCGGCATCCAGGGAGCCCTAGGAATTCCTTTTCTTCTTCTTTTTCTCCTCCTTTGCGGCAGCATGGGATGTCTAGAAGCAAAGGGTTCGGCAAGCAAGGATGGATCCTCGTCATCATCCAACGGCCTGAGCTCGGTGGGCTTGGGCAAACCTCTGAGAAGGGNCAGGTCCATCCTGCCCTTCCATGCCTCGGTCGTGGCCTTGAACTCATCCATCTTAACCCGAAGCTGGTCAATCATGTCTATCTTCTCTTGGGCCTGCGAAGTTGTGTTGTTAGTCACCACGAGTAGCTTCTCGATTTTAGCCTCAAAGATCCCTACCTTCTCGACCAGGTCAGCGTGCTCCCACTTTACGGATGAGGCCTCCTTCTAAGCCTTTTCCAGCTTGACTCGGAGAATTGGGAGGTCCTTGAGGGCCTCATCTTGTTGCTCAATGAGAGCTCTATACATGTCCTTCTTCCGGACTTGCTCTAGGAAGCTTTCATGATGAAGCACTGAAGGCTGAAAAACAACGAAGTCATTAGAACGTGTCTAAAACTAAGCCAAATTCGCAAGGGGTACGAAGAGTAGACGCCTTACCCGGTTCAGTGCCTGTTGTGCTTCGTTGAAGAGGCTCGATGTATATACTTCGTTCATCTTTGCCTGGTCCTTCTTGGTCACCAGGCAACAGAGATAGCTGGCCATACCCACCAAAGTCGACAACGCTCGGGTGTCCACTGGGATAGTAAGAGCGACCGTTCTCTTATGGTCAGGATCCACGCTCAGGGCAAGGAACTGCCTCACTAGCTTCAAGCTCGAGCTCGCTCACCCGCTCCCAATGGCACGTCCTTTTTTGGGACCTCTAGGTGACCAAGTCCGGAGTGGTCCTCCAACGCGCCCATGTCCATGCCGTCAAAGAACATGTTGAGGGTATCGTCTTGGCCCGGTGCCGTCTCGTTTAATTTCTCTCTTTCGGCTCGCGCCTCTTCAAATATGGACTCTGTGTGAAACGGCGTACCCATGATGTCAATGGCACCATCTCCCTCCTTCAGGGTGGGAGCGGCTTCTTGGGAGGCCGTGGCCTCCGACTCTCCTTCTGGCTCCCGAGCTAGGGGAGGATCAACCTCTTGGCCACCTTTTCCGGTCACCACCTGCTCCCCCTCGTTGATGGTCGACTCGTGAGCAATGCACTCATGGTCATCATCCTTGGGGTAATACCTAAGCCAGTAGAGGGAATTAGAGTCCGACACCCTGGACATGGTGCTCTTTTTGTTGCTTCTCTAGACCCGGACGACCACGCTCTTCTTCTTCTTCACCTCGGCATCCAGGGAGCCCTAGGAATTCCTTTTCTTCTTCTTTTTCTCCTCCTTTGCGGCAGCATGGGATGTCTAGAAGCAAAGGGTTCGGCAAGCAAGGATGGATCCTCGTCATCATCCAACGGCCTGAGCTCGGTGGGCTTGGGCAAACCTCTGAGAAGGGAGAAGACTCAGTGAAATACAAGTCAAATATGTGAGTAATCATTCAAGAGAGAACCTCACCATGGGCCCGGGCCTCCCACTTGCCCTTCGAGAGCTTGTGCCATGCACCCTCGGAGTAAGCTATCTATTTGTAGATCCACTCGATCCACTCCTTGAAGCGGGGGACTGCATTAGGAACCCGGGCAAGCACTGCACAACGATAAACATATGTAATTAGGAAAAGAATAAAAATGAATTCCAAATACTCGAGAAGGAAAATACTTACGAGATACGTTCCACTTTTCGGGGAATGGTAGAAATTTAGAGTAAATGAGATCTTTGGTTTTCACCCAAACGAACCACCCCTGCCAAACAAACCTCCATTCCCCCTCACCTCAAACCTACATGCCCCCTCATCTCGATCCTACTGACTAAAGGCCTTTTCAACATTGAAGACATTCTCAATAGAGCAGCCCCCGGGGACAAAACACTTCAAGGAAGGCTCCTGGGCCACCTCAGCATCTGTGGCCAAGTTGGAAGATGAAGGGGTAGTTGTTGAGGCACGAATTGGGAAGTATTTGGTATCAGATTCTGAAAAGTATGAAGGTTTGAAGAAAATATATGAATATTTGAAGATGGGATGAAGATATGAAGGTTTGGTTTGAAGATTCAAAGAGAAAGTATGAAGATCTGAGGATGAAGATATGAATATCTAAGGAGCACTGTATGAAGATTTGAAGGAGTTAATGTGATGAATTCGAGGGTAAGTCAAAGAGTTCTGGAATCAAAAAATGGAGAGGAAGAATAATCAATGCGCGACGTTTCGCATTCGAGGACAGTCAACCGGCGGCTGACACGTGTCTGAAGCCAGAACGACGCGACTGATGGGACATTTCGCTGATGCATCAACTCGGTCGTAACGTACGAAGGAAGAAACCGAGGTTCACTTTTCGCTTCCCGTCGCTTCGATAAATCTACCCTCTGAAAAGCGAGGGTCCTATCTGTGTAGGAGTATAATAGGGGGAAATGTGTGCCCTGATTCTCCGGTGATAGAACGAAAGGAAAGCACAGATCCGTGAGGTTATAATCGAGGCCAGAAACCGGTCATGGTAAAGTAGTGGACGATATATCTTACATCGGGCATGGTAAAACAATGCACCCCGGACCGAGTATAACTTTTAGACTTTGGGAGACGCGATGGATGGTTATGCATGACGGATAGGTGGCCGTAATACTCGCCCTCAATAGGATATTAGGCGCGCATCTCATGCAGTATCACTTATGTATCAACAATTATCGAGAAAAGAAGATTTTTACCTTTTTTAGACTTATATGAGGACTGAAATTTTTCTACTATATAAAGGGGAAGTCTTTCTTTAGTCTGATACATTGTAACACATAATTCATAGCAAAAAAGTTTTATTTTGTTTTCTAGGTACTGTTAAAGGCATTACACACTTGTTCTTTTCTCCATTCGTGATCGAGCTTGATCCGAGGGTCCAATTGAGGGCGAATCCCACAGTTCAATCCATGACCAGACTTGTCATCGTATTGCAATTGGTTTGATCATTTATTTTTTCTTTAATCCATCAATATGTTATTCTTAATTATTCGTATTGTGTTAAATCATGTATACTTTAAATCGCGTAAATATTTAATTGTTACTCATTTTTGGGGTAAACAGATTGGCGCCCACCGTGGGGCTAAGGATAATAGTGGTGGCTTGATATGAATCTCCATAACACACCCTATTTTACGTTTGTTCTTTGAAATCTTAATTCCAGGCCAGCCTAAAAATGTCAAACTCTCAGTCTGCTCACTTGAACGTTGATACTGAGTCAGGCCATCATGGAAAAAATAATAATGTGGTGCCCATTAATGATGTGCTTCCTGCCGATCCCAATGATGTCCCAGCAGCCGACCTGGTCGATGCCGACTCGCAGGTGGCATCAACATCAATGTGCCAACTGATCCCGAAAATAATGTTCTAGGGGGACCCCGGCCTACCGCTCGAGAAACGCCCGAAGGTGAAGGTGATGGGATGAGCCTACTGTTGATTTTTGAAATGTTGTAGCCTCAACAAGCGGCAATAGCACACCTGCAGAATCAAATCCACGCCCGCAACAAGGTCGAGCCTGAACAATCAGGGGAAAGCATTCGAAGAGACAAACAAATTACCGAGAGATCAGGTGGATCCAATTAGCCCGGGGTAACTTCAGAGGTAATGAAGATGCTCGAAGCGTTGACAAAACAGGTGGAGTCAGGAGAGAAAAATATTGAGGCCAATGACAAGAAGGTGGAAACATACAACTCCAAGGTCGATCAGATACCGGGAGCACCCCCGATTCTGAAGGGATCAGACTCCAACAAATTTATTCAGAAGCCCTTTACTCCGAGCGCGGCACTGAAGCCTATCCCAAAGAGGTTCCATATGGCTGACATTCCCAAATATAATGGGACCACGGATCGAAACAAGCACGTGACCTCCTATACATGCGTGATTAAAGGAAACAATTTGAAAGATGATGAGATCGGATCGGTGTTGCTGAAAAAGTTTGGAGAAACTTTGTCCAATAGAGAAATGATATGGTATTACAACTTGCCTCCCAATTCCATTGACTCGCTTGTTGTGCTTGCAGATGCTTTCGTAATGGCCCATGCCGGGGCCATCAAGGTCAAGACCAGAAAGTCAGATCTTTTCAAGGTCAAACAATGGGATAACAAGATGCTCAAGGAGTTCGTTTCAAGATTCCAGATGGAGCGGATAGACCTACCACTAATTACAGATGATTGGTCCGTCCAGGCATTCACTCAGGGCCTCAACCCTTGAAGTTCCGTGGCCTCTCAAAATCTAAAATAAACTTTGGTAGAGTACCCGACAATAACATGGGCAGACGTCCACAATAGGTACCAGTCAAAAATTAAGGTCGAGGGTGACCAACTCGAGGCCCCTTCTAGGTCTGCTTACCCCATCTAGACCGATGATAGATCTAAAAGAGCCATTGATCAAGAGCCAAAACCGGGCTGATATCTATATCAACCATACAACGCGGATCGAAGGGGAAATGGATCCAGGCGTCATCCCGCAAAGAACGAGAAGAGAAGTGTCGATTGCCTAGTGGCTGTGGCTTAATGAGCAAAAGTAGGTTCGACAGGTCGCTCGGGAGTAGGGAAGCACCGAGATTATTGGAGTACAACTTCAACGTGGACGTTGCCAGCATCGTGTCGGCCATAGGGTGCATCAAAGAGACCAAGTGGCCCCGACCATTACAGTCCGACCCTACCCAAAGAGATCCTAATTTGATGTGTAAGTATCATGGCACTCACTGTCACAGGACCGAAGATTGCCGACAGTTAAGAGAAGAAGTTTCTTGGTTATTCAATAATGGGCACCTCCGAGAATTCCTGAGCGAGCGAGCCAAAAACCACTCCAGGAAAAGGGATGCTAACAAATAGGTCATTTAAACGGATCCTCAACACATGATCAACATGATCATCGAAGGAGTCGATGTCCCCTAAGGGCCAATGATAAAAGCACACTAAAGTGTCAATCATAAGGGAAAAATGCACCCGGGATTACGTTCCGGAGGGAACTATCTCGTTCAGCGATGAAGACGCCGAGGGCATCGTACAACCTCACAACAATGCACTGGTAATATCTGTATTTATCAATAAATCTGGGGTTAAACATGTGCTGATTAATCCAGGTAGCTCAGCCAACATCATCAGATCAAGGGTCGAAGAACAATTGGGGTTACAAGATCAAATCATACCGGCAATCCGGGTATTAAATGTATTCAAAACGGCATATGAGACCATGAAAGGAGAGATAACATTATCGGTAAACACCACCAAGACAATCCTAGATACGAAGTTCTACGTGATCGAAGTGGATATGAGGTACAACGCTTTATTTGGAATGCCATAGGTCCATAATGAGAATGAGGGGCAGATAATGAGGACGATTACAACATCCCGAGATCATTCATAGATCCCAATGACACCAACGCCACCAAATTAACGATTGAGAATTGGAGCAAGTCATATTAATCGAACATCTACCGGATCGAAATGTATACCTGGGCATGGGGTTTACCCTCGAGCTCAGGAAAAAACTTATTGATTTTCTTAAAGCTAACGCTGATTGTTTCGCTTGGTCACATATTGACATAACAGGGATCCCATCGGAGGTAATCACTCACAAGTTGAGTGTGGACCCAAAGTTCTATCCAGTTAAGCAAAGAGAAGGCCACAATACGAGATCAAACACGCGTTCGTCAAGAATGAGGTATCCAAACTTCTAAAAATTGGATCCATCCGGGAAGTTAAATACCCGTGTTGGTTAGCTAACGTAGTGGTCGTACCTAAAGAGGAGATAAACTAAGGATGTGTATGGATTATAAATATGTAAACAAAGCATGCCCGAAGGATTCTTTCTCTTTTCCTAACATCGATCGAATGATCGACGCGATAGCCGGGCACGAGATACTCAGTTTTCTCGATGCATACTCCAGGTACAACCAAATTCGGAAGAACACGAACGATCAAGAAAATAATTCTTTTATAACAAAATTTGGCACCAACTGCTATAACGTAATGCTATTTGGATTAAAGAATGCCGGTGCCACCTACCAATGCCTAGTAAACTGGATGTTCAAAAAACAAATAGGGAAATCAATGGAAGTTTATATTGACAATATGTTGGTCAAGTCCCTACGAGCAAAGGACCATTTGAAACATTTGTAGTAAACCTTCGACAAACTAAGGAAATACAACATGAAGCTAAACCCGGAGAAGTGCGCATTTGGGGTCAGTTCAGGCGTCATGGTATCTAAACGGGGGATAGAGATCAACCCCGATAAAATAAAGGCCATAGAGGACATCACCGTAGTGGACAACGTCAAGGCGGTTCATCTCGAGGTCATCGGACAAGAGCCATCAATTCATCTCACTATTGAAAAAGAAGAATAATTTTTCCTGGACTCCGGAATGCCAGCAAGCTTTGGAGGAGCTCAAACGACACCTGTCGAGCCCCCCTTTGCTGCCCACACCAAAGTGAGAGAAAAACTTTACCTTTACTTGGCGATTTTCGAGGTGGCGATAAGTGGTGTCTTAGTCCGGAAGGAAGGAGGTACACAATTTCCTATTTACTATGTCAGTAGAACTCTAGGCGATGCCGAAATAAGGTACCCTCACCTAAAAAGGTTAGCGCTCGCCTTGCTAAGGATTATCATACATAAGCTCGAGTTCTCAGGCCGGCTGGACAAATGGTCCATGGAGATTAGCGGGTACGACATCGAGTACTGACCCCGAACTTCCATAAAATCTCATATTTTGGCAGACTTCGTGGCCGACTTTACGTTGGCCTTAATACTTGAAGTGGAAAAGGAATTACTACTCGCCTCGGGGGCTAATTTGGGAATCTGGACCCAATTCATGGACGGTGCTTCCAACGCGAAGGGGTCCGGGCTCGGCATCGTGTTAAAACTACCTGTGGGAAGCATAATTAGACAGTCTATTAGAACTATAAAATTGACTAACAATGAAGTCGAGTATGAAGCCATGATTGAAGGTCTAGAACTGGCTAAGAGCCTCGGGGCTGAAGTGATGGAAGCCAAATACGACTCCCTCCTCATTGTAAACCAAGTCAACGGAACGTTCGAAGTAAAAGAGGAATGGATGCTGAGGTACTTGGACAAATTACAGGTGACCCTGCACCAATTCAAGGAATGGACTCTGCAACATGTATCCCGAGATCAAAATAGTGAGGCCGATGCACTGGCCAACTTAGGGTCGTCTGTCGACTCCGATGAATTCAGCTCGGGGGCAGTGGTATAACGGATGAACTCGATGGTGGAAAAAGGCCACGCCGACGTAAACTTGACAAGTTTGACTTGAGATTTGAGAAACAAATACATAAACTACCTGAAGACAGGAAAATTACCCTCGGATCCCAAGGAATCAAGAGCCCTGCGCACCAAAGCTGCCAGATTTAGCTTAGTCGAAGGTGCATTCTTCAGGAGATCCTTCTTCGGCCAATTGGCTAGATGCTTAGGACCAGGAGAGACCGAATACGCCATGAGATAAGTCCATGAGGGCACTTACGTGAACCATTCAGGGGTAGAATCCTTAGTTCGGAAGCTAATCAGAGCCGGATACTACTGGAATGAAATAGATAAGGATGCGAAAGACTTCGTGCGAAAATGCAACGAGTGCCAAAGACATGCCCCGATGATTCATCAACTGGGAGAGATGCGCCACCCGGTACTGTCACCGTGGCCATTTATGAAGTGGGTAATGTATATCGTCGGCCCCTTCCATGAGCGCCCGGTAAAGTCCAATACATATTATTCATGATCGATTATTTTTTCAAATGGGTCAAGGCTCGGGAGTTTGAGAATATCCGGGAAAAAAAGTCATCGACTTCATCTGAGATCACATAATCTGTCGGTTTGGGATACCGGTCGAGATCGTTTGCGATAATGGAAAGCAATTCGTCAGCAGCAAGGTAAGTAAGTTTTTCGGAGAAGATATTATCAACACCTTACCATCCTAGTGTGAACGGGCAAGCGGAATCAATGAACAAAACCATACTCTAAACCCTGAAAAGAGGCTGCCCAGTTCGAAAGGAAAGTGGAAGGAAATATTGCCCGAAGGCCTGTGGGCATACCGTAGAACTTCAAAGTCGAGCACCGTAGCAACCCCGTTCTCTCTGGTCTACGGAGCGGAAGCCTTAATACTAGTCGAGGTAGGGGAACCG
Organism: Nicotiana otophora; assembly: GCA_000715115.1. NCBI lineage: Eukaryota > Viridiplantae > Streptophyta > Magnoliopsida > Solanales > Solanaceae > Nicotiana > Nicotiana otophora. Next base: position 14,362 of record AWOL01S0036830.1, on the reverse strand, counting down.
AGCCTCAGGTTCCAGTATGGTACCGAAGAGTCAAACGGCGAGGCCATGGCCATGAGCCTGGAATTAATGGATGAAAAACGGGAAGCTGCCCTGGTCCGGTTGGCCACATAGAAGCAACGAGTAGGGAGGAACTACAACCAAAGAGCTAACCTAAGACCATTTCAAATTTCAAGTTGGGGACCTGGTATTGAGAAAGGTAACACTACACACCAGGAACTCAAACAAAGGAAAACTGGGCCCGAATTGGTAAGGACCGTATCAAGTCGTTGGTATAACCGGCAGAGACTCGTATAAACTCGAATCGGGAAATGGTGTACAATAACCGAACAACTGGAACGTGGCACACTTAAAGCGGTACTACTGCTAATGTACGAACTTAATTTCTTTTTATTTTAGCTTTATTACGGACTAACGTATGCAAGTACTCGGCTAGGGGCGAATTTGGCTATTCGGTCTGGAAGCACGTATTGCACTCTTTTTCCCTTGAACAGATTTTGTCCTAAAACGGGTTTTTCGGCAAGGTTTTTGATAGCATCCTAGGAAGCTCAACTATATTCAAGTACAAGAATGAAGCTTTGGAATCTCAAAGAGGGCCTTTAGCAAGATGTCAAGCTAAAGAGTTGCAAAACAAGGTACTTCAAGTACAAATAAAGAAGTTGTTAATTGGGAGGAAGAGCTAAAGGATAAAGGATGTGAATTGGCTAGGTGTTACAATTGTTTTATCGCCCAAATTTATGTCCAAGAAAAGGAGTATTGGATCCCAAGAGATATCCTTTGAAGAAGGTCCTAATCAGTCCACTTTTGGACCATTTTGGCACCTAAACTATGTCCAAACTTACAGCCCAATAAGTCCTACATGAAGTCACATTTTATAACATAAAAAGAACTTACTTGATGTCAAAGAAGGGTACAATAGTCATGCTAGAATTTGAGTGTAAGTTGGTGCCAAGTTGCTTGCAAATGTCCTTCAAGATTTCCAAGATTCTATCCAAGATTGGTTTTGGACTTTCAAGATCCAATCCTAAGGCAGTTGGACTTTTTGTCCAAAGTATTTAGGACTTTATTTCTTTTCCAAGATTTCAAAGATTTTCAAGATTTTTTTTAGACTTTAAAAATCATATCCTAAGGTAGTTAGATTTTTTGTCCAAAGTAGTTAGCACTTTCTTTCTTTCTTTTTTTGGTAGAATTTCGTGGCTTCCTCTCTATATTAAGGGTGTCTTCTTTGTTTTTACTTTTCAGGGGAGATTATTATAAATAATATCAACAACAATTATGAGATTTTTCTTGCAGTCTTGTGTGTGGATACTCTTGGATTTATTCTTCAACCTTCAATAATCAACTTAAGGTGGTAAGATAAAACCCTTTCCGAAATCTTAGATCACTTCTAGGTATTCAAGAAAGTGATAAGTTTAGGCTTATTGTTGTTCTTGTTATTCTAAAGGGTTGAGTTTCACAATCTATCTCTTGTTTTTAATTCTCTACCAAATATAATTAGTTCTTCGTTAGCTAATTATTGTTGATAGTATTCAACTTCAAGAATAGACTTCTTGAATTGAAGAAACTCTTTGTTGAATTCATTCTATCTTTAATTTCTATCTTTTTCATTTCCTATTTTCTTTTAGCTTCCGCACGTTTTTTAATTTTTTTATTTTTCTTTAGTAATTCTTGAATCCCCTATCGTGTTGTTATCAAGTGGTATCAGAGCATAGGCTAATCAAAATTTGAATCTTGATAATCTTGGGTGGTTCTTGAGCAAAAAATAAAAAATAAAAAAATAAAACAAAACAAATGAAATTCAGCCCAAAAAGTATTATTGCTCATTATTATTTTCAGATTCAAGTATAATTTGGTTTCCAAGTCAAGAAACAAACAAGAAGAGGGGATCCTAATTCTTGAAGATTAAGGTAACTTCTTTCCTTATTCTTGTGGGTTTTAGGTTTCTTAAATTCTTTCCTTTTTGTTCCTTAATAACCAATTTGTATTCTTCCTAGGTTTGGTCCTTCACTTTCTTTTTCCTTTTGTTTAACTCTATATTCTTATCACGATCAAGAGTTGCTTTGAGTGAAAAAGGAAAGAGAGGTGAGAGCATTATAGGGAAAAAGCCAAATTTGAGAGATACATATTTCTTTTAATCTATGTCAAGATGTCTCAAACATGTAGTTATATTGGAAGGAGGAGAGCTATAACTCAACAACTTGAAAAGTCGAACGTACAGTATACCGAATGAAAGGAAGACAATGGTAAAGTTATTTTTCAAACAAGAGCTAAAGTGATGTCTGTGATTCATGCCCTTAGAATTGACAAAGCATTTGGCTATAACTTAATTAGCACTTATATGGTTGAGAAATTGAACTTGCCTTGTGTTGAGCTTATTGAACCCTACATGTTGAAAGGAGTAAAGGTGGATAAAAGAGTGTTATTGCCATTCTCTATTGGAAGGTATGAGGATGTGATTTGGTGTGATGTCATTCCCAGGAATAGTTTTCATATCTTGTTGGGAAGGCCATGGTATGTCTATAAAAGTGCTTCATATAGTATGGAAAAAATAGATACTCTTTTGAGGTTAATGGGAAGAAACTCATTCTTAGGCCTTTGACTCCCTCACAAATTTGTGAAGATGAAAAGATTGTTAAAGAGAATATGAAAAAATATGAGAGAGAAAAGAATGAGAGGAGTAAGGGAGTGCATGTTGACATTCCAAGAGAGGAAAAAGGAGTGGTTGTCTTGAGTGAAAAGAGTAGGATGTTAAGTGAGGTAAGGAGTGACATTGAGAAAAAACAAAAGAGAGAAAGCAATGAGATAACAAAAGTCTATGAGGTAGAGAGAGAAAAACAAGAGGGTTTGAGTGAAGAAAAAGAAAAAAACTTTAGTGAGAAAAAAGAGGCTAGGGGGAGGAGAAAGTTAGTCTTGTGATAAAAGCCAAAGAGAGTGTAAGCAAAAAAAAAGTTCTTTACATCCTAACCCACTAACTCTTTCTTGTTTTAGTTCTTGTGATTTTGTGCAGCCACATTTTGAAATACCTTTTGAAAGGGGAGGTGAGGTGCAAGATATGGTGGCAAAGGATCCAATTGCATTCCAACATAAATTTGGCGAAATCTATTCTTGTTGGATAGTGGAAGATAAAATCTTAGTTAATTCCTTTGTTGTTGAACCTTTTGACTATTTTGATCCATATTTACAGTTTTATGATGTGGAGTTCCCTAAAGACATTTCTAAGTTAGATCTATTGCATAAACGAATACAAGGTGATGATGTTCCATTGGTAGATAAGTCCAAGTATGGTATGTATAATTGGTTTATTCGATTTCTTGGGCTTTCTAGAACACCTAAGGTATTTTTGGACGTAATGAACTATACTCTTATTTCTTATGTTGGTGACTTTATTATTTTTATGGATGATGATATTTTGATGCATATCAAGTCATTAACTGTAATATCTAAGTTCAAGTGCAAGAGTAATTTGCTTCCTTTTGAAATTGAGTATGGCATAGATGATTATGTATTCCAACTTTGTGGAAAGAGGCATGAAATTTATGAGAAGAGGCTTGTGAATGAGTTAAATATTTCTTCTTCTCTTATTCAAGTGGCTAATGAGTTTTCATATGATAAATTGCTAGAATGTGATTTTTGTTGTGTGATGGGAAGTCATTCTTCTAGTCATGTTGATTGTGAGCCTGTAAAAGTGTTTGCTACTAGTAAAGAGGCTATGCATAATTATTGTGACGTTAGTGATCAAATACTCTTTCATGAGCTTATCTATGACTCTTTCTATGGCAGTTTGAGCAAATGTTTAGAATCCGTTGATGTTAGAAATATTATTGGGGAAAGTTATAATCACGAGCTTAAATGTATTGAAACTTTTATTTTGGTAATTATGGGTTCTTCTAATCTTCTTGAGAATTTATGTGCTTCTTTGAATAGCTTATATGTAGAACAATCCATGATATTTGTAATTGATACTTGGCTATATCATAAAAGTGTCTTTTTTGATACATGTGGTAGAGATACTTGTTTTAAATGGATGTGTGATCAATCTTTTGTAATTTTTTTATCATGCACACTTTTGGACTATGTTAAAAGAGGTTTTTATTGGACAAATCTAAGTAAGCATAAATTTTATTGGGATGGTGATATCCATATGCTTTATAAGGGGGTATATACATCTATTAGGCTTAATTGGGTTAAGTAGAAGCATGGTCACTATATTATTTTATTCCTACCATTTTCTCATATTAGTGGATGCCATGTACTGTGCCTGTCTTCTTTTTCTTGCAAGGTCGAAATTCAAGGACGCATTTTCTTCAAGAAGAGGGGAATGATAGCATCCTAGGAAGCTCAACTATATTCAAGTATAAGAATGAAGCTTTGGAATCTCAAATAGGGCCTTTAGCAAGATGTCAAGCTAAAGAGTTGCAAAACAAGGTCATAACACTTCAAGTGCAAATAAAGAAGTTGTTAATTGGGAGGAAGAGCTAAAGGATAAAGGATGTGAATTGGCTAGGTGTTATAATTGTTTTATCGCCCAAATTTATGTCCAAGAAAAGGAGTATTGGATCCCAAGAGATATCCTTTGAAGAAGGTCCTAATCAGTCCACTTTTGGACCATTTTGGCACCTAAAATGTGTCCAAACTTGCAGCCCAATAAGTCCTACATGAAGTCACATTTTATAACATAAAAAGAACTTACTTGACGTCAAAAAAGGGTACAATAGTCGTGCTAGAAGTTGAGTGCAAGTTGCTTGCAAATGTCCTTCAATATTTTCAAGATTCTATCCAAGATTGATTTTGGACTTTCAAGATCCAATCCTAAGGTAGTTGGACTTTTTGTCCAAAGTAGTTAGGACTTTATTTCCTTTCCAAGATATCAAAGATTTCCAAGATTATTTTTGGACTTTCAAGATCCTATCCTAAGGTAGTTGGACTTTTTGTCCAACGTAGTTAGCACTTTCTTTCTTTACTTTTTGGTAGAATTTCGTGCCCCCCTCTCTATATAAAGGGTGTCTTCTTTGTTTTTAGGGGAGATTGTTATAAACAATATCAACAAAAATTGTGAGATTTTTCTTGCACTCCTGTGTGTGGCTACTCTTGGATTTATTCTTCAAACTTCAAAAATCAACTTAAGGTGATAAGATTAAATCCTTTTCGAAATCTTAGATCACTTCTAGCTATTCAAGAAAAGTGATAAGTTTAGGCTTATTGTTGTTCTTATTATTCTAAAGGGTTGGGTTTCATAATCTATCTCTTATTTTTAATTCTCTACCAAAGGCAATTAGTTCTTCGTTAGCTAATTGTTGTTGCTAGGATTCAACTTCAAGAATAGACTTCTTGGATTGAAGAAACTCTTTCTTGAATTCAATCTATCTTTAATTTTTGTCCTTTTCGTTTCCCTATTTTCTTTTAGCTTCCACACGTTCCTTGATTGTTTTGTTTTTCTTTAGTAATTCTTGAATCCCCTATCATGTTGTTATCAGTTTTTAATGAGGCAATAGTAGAACGTGCTACCTTAGTTTTGAAGATCAGCCTTAAATCGAAATTGATGATCATTTGCACTGAATCAACAGTATCCGAGCCTCACAAGTTCGGCCTCAAATACTGGGGGCCATTACCCCTGGGTTAGGATCCTTAGAAAGGAAAAAAATTTATATGTCAAAGCCAAGGCTTGGTGATTAGGATTCATTTGTAAGGGTTAAACGATCATACAAACCGTACCCATGTAGCCCACTCTAGCCATGACACAAGGCTTATGCGCCTCCGATCATGTACCCTACATATTAAACAATGAAAGAAATCTTTGCTTCCCTTATACCTTTTCACTACGCATTTCGCTTCTTCGATCCTAGATCCTAAAGCCCACGAGCTACCCCTACTCGGGGACTATCGTCCGACAAAAAATTTAGATGGCCTGGGCTATCGAATCCCGGAGGCACAAAGCCTATTAGGTAGTGCCAGAATACGAAAGGCTACATGCACCCTGAAAACGGCTCGGAGATGTCCGTAATCCATACTTAGAAAGTAAGGACCTTATATATAGTCAAACCTATTAAAAGGTTACCCTCTACAAAAATATCGTCTAAGACACTTGAGCATCTTAAAAGCCTTCGATTCTATCGAAATCTCGAAGCCACGAGTAACTTGGAGTTGCCATCGAAATCGGGACTCATTCGGACCTCCGAAGAACGGATATTCTAGATTACATTTGATTTTATGCTAAGGCATTTAAAACGATGCGCAAATAAAAAATTGGAAATAGATGCTGGAAAGTAAAGATACGGTATTGCCATAAGGGGAAATTTTATATATTTCAAAAAATATTTACAAAGGCACGATAAAATGACCTCAAAATAAACAAAAACTAAAATATTCAAGGGAAAACTAAAACAGAAATAAGGCATTTATGCATGGTATTCACCGGGGCTCGAATCGTCACCAAAACCGTCGGAAACCTAGGAGCCTTCGGAACCCTCAGGCTTATAGAGTTCCTTTTCCTCGGCCTCGAGTCTCTAGGCTTTTTCAATCTCGACCGACAGGTCAAAACCTCGGGCATGGATCTCCTCGAGGGTCTTTCTCTGGGATAACCGCTTTACGTACTCGGTCTTCGTCTTTAAGCGAGCCTCGACTATCTCCACATTAGCCTTATACTAGGCCAACATTTTCTCGATGTCGGAGGAATCAATAGAAACTGCCACCAATTTAGACCTCAGTACGTTATATTATTGGACGAGGGCATCCCGTTCCGTAATGACTGAGTTCAGCTGTGCCCGAAGTTCATTATTTAGCCGAGACCACCTGTCGGCCTTATCCTTTGCCACCCGGAGTTGGTCCTTGATCGATGCCAACTCTTCTTTTGCAGCCTTGTTTTCCAAAGCCAGCAGGTCCATCCTTCCCTTCCACGCCTCGCTCGTGGCCTTGACCTCATCCATCTCAACCCGAAGATGGTCGATTAGGTCTATCTTCTCTTGGACCTGCGAAATTACGTTGTTAGTCACCACGAGTAGCTTTTCGTTTTTAGCCTCAAAGATCCTTACCTTCTCGACCAGGTCAGTGTGCTCGCATTTTACGGAAGAGGCCTCGTTCTAAGCCTTTTCCAGCTCGGCTCGGAGAATTGGGAGGTCCTTGAGGGCCTCCTCTTGTTGTTCACTGAAAGCCCTGTACATGTCCTTCTTCTGGACTTGCTATTTGAGCTCGAACTTGAGCTAGCTGATTTCTAAGTGGGATCAAAGGAAGCTTTCATGATGAAGCATTGAAGCCTAAAAACCAACGAAGTCATTAGAACATGTCTAAAACTAAGCAAAATTCGCAAGGGGCACGAAGAGTAGACATCTTAACCGGTTCAATGCCTCTTGCGCTTCGTTGAAGAGGCTCAATGTGCCTACTTCGTTCATCTTTGTCTGGTCCTCCTCGGTCACCAGGCAACAGAGATATCTACCCACCGGAGCCGACAGCGCCCGGGCATCCGCTGGGATAGTAAGAACGACCATTCTCTTACGGTCAGGATCCACGCTCGGGGCAGG
>AWOL01S0036826.1:80190-97814 GCA_000715115.1 Nicotiana otophora | reverse complement strand
GAAGTTTTGAAGCTGTAATATGGCAGGTTGAAGAACGAAGAAGACTTGATATTCTATCCCAGGGGAAGAGGACAAAACATANCATATTTGAGGTACCTAAAATGTGTAATAGTTGATCAGCTAGTTATGATTTAAAGAAGATAAATTTTTTACCTCTTGTGTAGGTGGTTTATCCATTTGGGAGGAAGCAAAGTGTAGAAAATTATAGTTTTAGGGCTATCCCTTGAGTCTTGTTTAGTCCAATAAAATTTTGGAAGTCATATTTTATCCCCTTCCCGCATAAGAACTGATATCTTCAGACCTGTTTCTTTCTCTTTTGTTCGTTTGTTAGTCGTTTATTTATCATTATTGGAGCTTATCAGATGTTACCGGATAATTCTTTATCCAACATCAAGTATATGTTGTTACGTTCAACTGACTGCTCTGTGCGCCTCTGTGCACGCATTTTTTGTCCAGGACGCACCCTGTAAGGTCAGAAGACCGAGTGATTACAATCCTTCTTTGGTGCTACTCTTGGTCCTAGACAACCAAACCCAAACCTCAACATGTAATGTTCGGTTCCATTGTGTGGTTCTGGTTTTGAGATAAACAATAGTCATCCAGGATAAATGTGTGTTCTATTGAATTCATTTCTTCAGTTGACTAAATGTGGGGTTTATGTATATCTTGTGGAAATGATTTACATGCTTCTACATTCCAATTTACTGTAGGCTGAAGAACATGATATGGAGGTGAAACTGGAGGAATTCTAAGCTGAGGTAGACAATGCTAATGTTGTATTTCAAAGGTCATAGGATATTGTGTTTAAGAAATATTTGATTATGTTAACGCTTGACTCCTTCATGAGTACATTTCCTTTTTCTTTTAGAAATTAATATCTTGATCCAACTGAAGTTTTGAAGCTGTAATATGGCAGGTTGAAGAACGAAGAAGACTTGATATTCTATCCCAGGGGAAGAGGACAAAACATATCAAAAACAAGTACAAACGTTTAGGGAGGATGAATTGAGACCCATGGATGCAGAGCACCTGAGAAAATATGGTCACAAAATGGTGAATTTCATTATTGATTATTACAAGAAAAAATGAGAACAATCAAGTTCAGGTTTTCACAACATCTATTAATTATTTCCTAGTAAAAGATTATTTCCTAGTAAAAGGTTTAGGCCTAGCATGATAGTGTTATTTTGGCAGAATTTATGGAGACTTAGCGAGCAAATAGTACTCCATTCTATTCAGAATGAAATTAATAAAGCACAATCTTGTAATGATACATACATTTTTACTATCTTAGTTGGTTGGTGACCATATCAGATATCGTTGTTCAAGATAAATTTTTTGTTTAATTCCGTAAGAATTTGAATTTGTAATGTTTATCACTATGGTTATTTTTTATGAAATTTGATTTGTTGTGGCGGAACTAAACTGCCACTATTTTTTTTAAATATTAATATCATATTGCAGCGGTTATAAACCCCACATAATTGTTTTTAAAAAAAATATTTAAATCATATCGTGGGGGTTTTAAAACGGCCATAATTTTTTTTTGAACCATTATAATCATATTGAGGGGGTTTATAAACCACCGCAGTATTTTTTTTTTGACACGTTGAAATCATATTGCGGGGGTTCTAAACTACCACAAATTATCTTCAAGAACTCCCACAAATCCAAAATTCATTTTGTGGCGGTTGTCGTGGAGGTTTTAAAAACTCGCCACAAAATGCTCGTGGCAAAGATAAATGTGGCACTTTTAGAAACCGCCACAATTCTTTTTGAGGGGGTCAAAAACCGTCACAATTTGACCAAAACCCCCCCACAAAATTAGTGTTTTCTTGTAGTGGTCGGCTATGAATGCCCTTTTTTGGACCCAACCCGTTCATCCTTTAGTTTTTGAGCTGCATTCTCTTGTCCGAGACTATATCGAAAATAGTATTTCTATCTCCACAAGGTAAGAGTAATGTTTGAATGTACCCTATTATTTTTATACCCTACTTATAAAAATATACTAAATTATATTGTTGTTGTTATTTTCTTGCTTCTTGGTTGCTTCATCATAAAATCTTCAAATTCACTTCTTCGTACACACAAAAAAAGATTAAGTGATTATTTTTCAATTGCTTAAAATTTGATCGATAGAATTATTGATGTCAGTACTGATCAATCGAAATGCGAGCAAGTTAACTCAGATACCATATGATAGGAGAAAGAAAATCATACAAAAAACTTTTTTCCAATTTTTTACCTTTAACTTAAATGGTTTCCATGTTGCACGTTATATTTTTATTATATATGAAAATCTCTAGTTTTTTAATCTTTTAACGATTGTGAATTCCTGAAATTGTAAAACTATTTTACAAACGAAATTATTCAAACTTTTGAATTTATATTACATCATTAAGGTACATTATTCAAATAACTCCACTTTCTTATTCATATATGGTCCATATCCTCTCCCAAATAACTTTTCTTTTATATCCTCCAAATTACTTTATCTTATATCCTTTCCCAAATAACTTTTTTTGTTTATCCAAACCAGATCATGGGAGTGCCTCTCATACCATTTTTCACCGCGTGTCACAAAAATAACTGATGAATTGTATTCCCCTTTTATATTGCTATAGCCCAAGCTTTTTCACTTTCATACCTTTAAAAAACTTTACTAGACCAATATCTTTACCTGGTCACTACGGGTTGCGGTATTTCATTTTTAATTAGAAGTCTCGGTTAGAGCTTTAGAACGGAAAAAATTAGGTAAAAATTATTTTTTTCTCTTTAATGAAACTTACACAACCCGAATCGAACCCCAATATAACTATTATACATGAGCAGAGTCCAAAAAGAAAGAAAACAATATCTTTACCTGGGAGTTAATGTAGACACCACACGTTTAAAACATGAAGTGATGGATTCTCACACATAATTGCAGATTGCAGGTCCCTCATTAACAAATTTCAACAAATGATTGCTTCATTTTCACATAATTGCAGATTGCAGGACTCTATTTTCTTCAAGAATATAATTATTCTTTAAAAATTCATACAAACTCAAAGGAACTAGTGTGCTGCTTTACTTTTTTATACTAAAATAATGTTGATTGAAAATGAAGCATGGGGACTTGGGGAAGGGTGAGGAGAGTAGCATAAAAACTTATTTTCCTATAAAATATTTTCTACTCTCTAACCAAACACTAAAAAATATTTTTCGGAAAAAATTTTTCACTCACCAACCAAACAAGAAAAAATAAGTGATAAAAACACTCATTTTCCATATATTTTTCTTCGTACCTAACACACCCTTAGAGATGGATATTTTGCTATGTAAAACTCTAATCGTTTCTATTGGTAGTGAAAATCATATTTTTCAACAACCATAATAGTATTTATATAGGTTAGCCTTAGAGTTTTACGTGAAAAATAATTGATGAACTGATCCACTAATCAGCATCCCGTATGGGTGGGCCCGACCCAATCCCTAATATACCAACATCTTATTCTAAAATATTCGAGTGCAGTCATTTCTCGAACCATGTAGGTAAAATTAAAGCAATACTAGTAGGCATTGTTTTGTTTTTTTATTTGGAACTACTTATATATTAATACTAATGTTGGTTAATAGTGTTACATCCCATAGAAATGCCTCTTAGGGCATTCTGATTGCCTTCCGCCAGTTTAATACAGGTATTATCTATAGTAAGTCTAATGAAATGTGTTCTTCTCTATCGGCTAGATACTGGGATTCAACAAATGGAGGTGGAGCTGCAAAAGTAAAGGCATTGTTGAAAGAACTAAAGATGGGAGCATATACCTTCCCTAAAATATAAGGAACCTAACTACATTTGAGAGTACCAAAAATCCTCCATATATATGGGACCATTTCTGTCTTAAATCATTTTCAAAGTTGAATATTTTCATTTCAAAGGGGTCGACAAAGACTGATAAAATGACACTTGCATTACAATACAAGTTCCTAATTTGTATTGTAATAAAGAAGAAATCATGAGATGGAGAGGATGGATTGTGACAAGAAGGAAGCTAATTTGGAATAGAAAACAAGATTCGAAAACCTATTTTGAGAAGTAAAATGTTCCACGTTGAGTAGTGCCGCGTCGCCGACCTACAACTTGTTTGGATGGTTGTTACATGTTGTATTATATCGTATCGTTACTTAAAATATAATGTTTGTTTTAATTGTTATTTAAATTTTATTGTATCGTATCATTAAATATGTCGTTACATAACGATGAAAAGTATCACTTTATGGAACGATCGATTTGGTGTGGTTGCGTCGTTACCTTTTTTTTTTCCTCATCTTGTTCTTCATTATTATTAAATAATCATATTTTATATTTTACCCTACTTTTTTATATAATAATTCTACTCGTACCTTACTTTTTTGTTATAATATTACAAGTTTATTTTTTATATTGTTGGTGCATGATATCATAACACGACGGCAAACAATACAATCTATCCAAATATTATATACTTCAAAACGATACAATACAATACGATACGATAGTATACGATACATTATGAAACGATATATAACAACCATCCAAACAAGCTGCTAGTCTCTAACAGAGACACTCTCTTTTTATCCAAAATAGTGAATAAAAAATTATCCAAATTTTTCTCGTGTTACACCAAATACATGTTAATATGTATATTTTATTTGTAGTCCAATATAATTAATTGAACATTATTACTCAATGAAAATATATTTATTGAATAATCTCTTTATTATTTAATTCTCACATTATGATTGCAAATTATCTTGTTCATAAGCCAAACGACATCTTAGGGTATTATTTTCTTTATTCGATAGTTTCATAAAGTTTTAAATTTTATATACTTAACAAATTCTTTATTTATTCCTTCTGTCTCATTTTATATGGCTTGCAATTTTTTACTTTTAATTTATCCAAGAAAATGACATTTTTTATATTCAATAAAAGTTTAACTTTAAAAAATTTTTATTTTATCATTTAATAATATGATCTATAATCATATAAATATTTATGATTTATTTTAAGGAATATTTTTAAAAAAAATATTTCATTTTACTCCTAGCTCATCTTTAATCAAACATCATAACGTAAAATGAAACGGATGCATCCAAAAAATCAAAAAATGGATCACGTTAGATGAAATTTTGAAAAATGAAAATATGAATAATAAAACCTTAGGTCCTGACGGTTTCAAATCAGTCGTTAATTTTTGCCTGCATGTCAGAACTACTTTTTCAGTTTGCTATGGGTCAATGTTGATGAGTGAGTCGATTGCCACTTTAACTAGGTGTCAAACAGTCAACACGTAGTTGTATTCAACGTTAGAGGCGGGTCCGAAATTTAAATTCCGTAGGTTCAATTTTAAGATATTTAATATTGAATCCATTATATTTTTAAAGTTATGAGTTCATATCTACTATTTTGTAATTTTAATAAATTTTTACATATAAATTTTTACTCCGCGTCAAAAGTTATGGATTCAGTTGAACAAATCAACGTGATGAAAATTCTACAACGAAGCAACCTCCATTCCATTTCCATATTTCTATTCATTGAACAGACGTGGGCTAAAAATTATAATATCCCATAAAAAAAGAAAATGACATTGTATAATCGTTCTTAAAATAATAGTCGAAAATATATAATTTTTGTATATATACATATATATATATATATATATATATATATATATTTTGTATGTTATATACAAGAAAATAAATAAATTTTATATTATCTTTTTAATATCAAATGCAAATAATTTCTGACGCAGGCTAAAAGTGATAATACCCGATGGAAAAAGGTATACGAATGATAAGGAGCCACGGCAGGATAACCCCTTTCTTCGACACACATTTGTAGACGTCGACGTTCCTCTCTATTGAAGTTGTTGGCTACTTCTTCAACACGTGTGATTTCTTTGTGCCAATTATTGTAATTGTCTTAGGTCCACCTAGCAAAGAGAGAAATTGATTTGTAAGCCGTTACAGTATAGCGACTGCTAAAAATAAAAAATTAACTACGGACAAATGTTATAGCTAAATTTAAAAATATGTTGCTAAATGCGCATATTATCCCAAACAATTCTTCGTGAGCCGAGAGTCAAAATTTAAATTTTGTTGGTTATGAATCTATCGTCAAATTCATATTCATTTAGTTATTGGGTTCGAAACTATATATTTATATATTTTTAATAAATTTTTGGAGAGGCAAAGTGTAGTGGAAAAATTATCCCACTAGCTAAAACATGGGTGCTGTATGGAAAATTCAGCCTGACATTGACTATTCATTCTCAACAGTATGGCAACCCCCACCTCTCTTCTATCAAACTCCTAAGATTTCTCTTTCTTGTTTTCTCTTTTTTATTTAATAATGATGGTATTCGATTAGAGTATTAGCCGGTAAAGAAGTCACATATTCAAACGATGAAAGTAACAAAAATGATGATACTTAGATGGATGCCCGCATATACGTAATTCTCTCTCTATTAAATTAGGCAGGATTTTAGTGGCCCAAACACTTACTTATTGAGGAGAAATTGATGCAATTTTTTAAAGTTATTGATATTTATATTGATAGATCATAGAAGAAAAATTATTATTCATTCCAATTAAGCTTCCTTCCTATTAATCTGAAAGTTCTTCTTAGGTACAAGGAAATGATTCAGTTCCAGAGTCCCTTGTTGAGGTCGTGGAAGACCCTTTTATGTTGTTGTATGACCCATATAATATTCTTTCTATTATTTTCGTGTGACATCATTATTTGAAAAAATATGGATAGGTCTTAGGAAAAAAGATAAGTTTTTTTTTTAATTGAATCATTTGATTCTTTTTTTTCTTCAGATTTATTCATTTCTTTTAGTCTTACGAGGAGAAAAACATGTGATTCGAAAATAAATTTGAAAAAATCTACTCTTTTTAAAGGTAACGAATATATATGGGGCAATGTGAGAGTGATTTTTATGGTGGACAAAATAAGGGAAGCGAAGTTAAAATTGTTTGATCCTGTAAAAAGGAGGAGTACAAATGTCCCAGTAAAAAAGTGTGAAGGGTTAGCAATAATAGGTCTAATTAAGGAGAGGTAGAGATAGACCGAAGAACAATTGAGGAAAAGTGATTAGACAACATCACATTGAGTATATTGTTGGCGTTCGAACAAGCTTGCACGCATGTTAATTAATTTTACGAGGCCCTCTACCTCTTAACAATACATACCGAGATGTGAGGTGCGGGTGGTGATGATCACCCCGGGGTATGCGCCTTTCTATCCATAGGTCGGCTTCGCGCAGATAGATCTTTGCCGGGAGAGATTGGATATTAAATAATTCTGCACATCAAGTCTTGAACATATAAAAAAACATCATATAGTGTTTTTATCTTTACTAAAATATGAACCTAAGACCTCATGATTCTAAAGAATACTTTATTAACAATCACGCCACACCCTTAGGTACATTTATTCTTCTTCTTTTTTTTCTAAGATTTTTCTTATTAAAAAGATGTCATCTTGAAATGAAGCGAACAATATTGTCTTAGATTCCTTTTCTAAAAGTTTCGGGTGGCCAAAGACTTTTAAATAATGATTGTTCATTTCAATATGTGTTATACTAAAATATTATATGACCAAATTATTGACACAGACGGAGAAACAAAGGAAAGAATTTCCAACACGGCTTAAACTCCTTTTCTAGGAAATTCAGGTGGCCAAAGATCTTGATTTGATACTTTATACAGAAAAAAAAGTTGAATGGCGGCTCAACATCAATATTTTCGCGAAACCTATAGGTCACGGTTTGAGCGTTAAAACGACTACTAATGCATGCATTAAGGTAAGTTGTCTACATCACACCCTTTGAGGTGCTGTTTTTTTCCGGATTCTGTGTAAACGTAGAATATTTTGTGCACCGAACTATTATTTTTAAATTTCCTCAAACCATTATTTGATTTGCTAATAGTATTATCAATTAATTGTTGGCCGACGTGAAAATCAACTTAGACATAATTGCTGAAGAGTAGAAATTTATTTTCTAGAAAAAGAAGAATCGTTGATAAATGCAGTCATTTTAGCTGGGCATATTTATGAATGTTTCCCTTTCTAATAATAATGACCCATCAATAAATATAGTAATAGGTAAGCTCGCTTTCAAAGTCGAAGTCATTTCTTAATCTTTTTCTTTTTCTTCAACTTCTTTTGAATAGACATTCCATACCTTGATTTGGCACTAAGATTTTGATCGGTATAAACAAAAGTTTCGAATTCGATCTCTCGGAATAAAGATCCTTTCAATACGAGGACGTTTTAATTTCATTTTATGGTATAAACCACTTCAACTCCACTTAATTAGTGATCTTACTCAACACAAAATTAAATTAATCGGATCAATAGGCTATTGATATTGGTAAAGTTGTCGTTATATGACCTATAAACTTTGGGATGTGGCCCTTTCCCGGACCCTGCGTGAATGTGGATGCTTTGTGCACCTATATCAAATTTCATAGGATACAAACCTTCCTCGAACCATGCGTGAACACAGGATACTTCGTACACCGAACTACTGAATGGTTCAAAATAATAAATTGTCCAATGTTTAGTTGACCTATTTCGTGTATTGTCCAATACTTTTTACGTAACGCAACTGAAGAACATTAATTAAACAAAACGGGTAGTTGACAAGGACAATATTCTTGATTATTCTCCATTTCAGTTAATAGTGACTATCGACGTAACGACCCGGCCGGTCGTTTTGAGAATTTAAGCTCTGTTCGGCTGCATAAGGTCATGAACAACTTCATATTATGTGTATTGACTTGCGTGCATGGTTGAATTCAGTTACCACATGATCCGGAGTGATTGGGACACTTAGTCCTTAAAACGGAAGCTTAAATCTTAGGATTTTGACCGTAGTCGGAACTGTGTGAAGACGACTCCGGAATGGAGTTCCGTCGGTTCCATTAGCTCTGTTGGGTGATTTTGGACTTGGGAGCATGTCCGGACTGTGAATTTGAGGTCTGTAGCTGATTTAGGCTTGGAATGGCAAAAGTCGAATTTTTGGAGATTTGGACCGGAAGTGGACTTTTTAATATCGGGATCGAAATGCGATTCCGAAAGTTGAAATAACTCCGTTATATTATTTGGGACTTGCCTGTAAAATTTGACGTCATTCCGGGTTGATTTTGATAAGTTTTGGCTCGAGTTTTAGGAGTTGGAAGATTTGAAAGTTCATAAGTTCGATTCATGGTATGATTCGTAGCTTCGACGTTATTTGATGTTATTTGAGACCTCGAGCGAGTCCGTATTAGGTTATGGAACTTGTTTGTGTGTTTAGACGGGGCCTCGGGTGTATTTCGGATGGGCTACGGGCCAATTTCTTCTATTTTTGGACTGCTGGTTTTTGCCATCTGGTTTCCTTAATCGCGTTCGCGTCACTTCTTCCGCGTTCGCGTAGTGCAATTTCTGGAGAATGAATTATTGTTCTTCGCGTTCGCGTGATTCCATTCGCGATCACGAAAGTCTGCTCTGCTCTTCTTCGCGTTCGCATCCCTTCCATCGCGTTCGCATAGTAGAAACCTAGCCTTGAGCACTGGTACTCGTTACTCATCGCGTTCGCATGACCTTGTTCGCGATCGCCGGAGTCTGTCTACTCCTTCTACGCGATCGCATCTTCTGCTTCGCGATAGCGAAGTGTGGCTTTGGACAGCAGATAATTCCTTCACTACACGATCGCATAAGCCCTTCCGCGATCGCGTAGTACATTTTGGACAGTAACCATTTTCCTTCTACGCGATGACATCATTTCTTCTGCGATCGTGATGTACAAATACCTGGGCAGGCAGAATATATTCTCAAATCGATCGTTAGACCATTTTCATCATATTTTGAGTTGTAGAGTTCGGTTTTGAGCGATTCTTTGTGAGTTTTTCAAGAAAATCGACTGGGTAAGTATTCTTCACCTAGAATTTAATATATTTCATGATTTTATCTTTGTTTTTATCATTTAATTTGTGTTTTGAGTTGAGGAAAATGTTGGTTTTTGAAGAAAAACTTCAAAATAAAAAATCATGATTTGAGGGACGAAATGGTATCGGAATTTGATGATTTTAATATGGTTAGACTCGTAAGTGAATGGGTGTTCGTATTTTGTGACTTTTACCTGATTCTGAGACGTGGGCCTGGGTCGACTTTTTAGGGCGAATTTTGAATTTTTTGTTAAAATATTGATTTCATTAATTAGATAAGTCTATTATGGTTGTATTCATGATATGCAATTATATTTGGTTAGATTTGGACCATTAGGAGTCGGATAATTAAGAAAAAGGGCATTCTTACAGACTGATTGAACTTGGTTCGAGGTAAGTATCTTACCTAACCTTGTGTGGGAGATTTTTTCCCTTAGGATTTGAGTCTTCTATGTTGATTGTAGTCCATGTATGCGAGGTGACGAGTGCGTGCTCGGACTTATTTGTAAAAAGTTGGACTTTTAGGATTCTAAGGTCCTTATATTCATCGAGTATAAAGTTGTTCTTGATATGATTAAGTTCTTATTTACTAGTTTCACCTCTACATGCTTTAATTAGAATTAATTGCTTTAAGATTCACTTTTATTTGACTTAACTGAAGACTTTACCTTTTCTATTGTCATGCTATCTTTTCATATCTGCTTATCTTTATTTGGAATTATTATTATCTCATCCTAAAATTGTTCGGTCTTAATTGAGGTTATGATTATCCTTATGCTGCTTATCCTTAACTGAATTGTTAAATATCCTTCGTACTTTTTCAACCTTAA
Source organism: Nicotiana otophora (assembly GCA_000715115.1). Taxonomy (NCBI): domain Eukaryota; kingdom Viridiplantae; phylum Streptophyta; class Magnoliopsida; order Solanales; family Solanaceae; genus Nicotiana; species Nicotiana otophora. The sequence goes on along the minus strand of AWOL01S0036826.1, from coordinate 87,021 downwards.
AAGAAGTTTAGATATCCTATATCTTAGTCGACTTATTTTATTTGGAATTATCTTACTCGTGTTAGCTTCCCTGTTGTTGAAATGTATATTGAGGGATCGTTGCTACATATTAGTTTTTCCCTTGTTGAGCTAATCTCTTTACGCTTAGCATTCTTTACTGTGGTTATTCCTTGTGAATTGGTTCTACTGTTTCTTTGTGATTTAAAGTTCTTGAGTTGATTTACTTGTCGTACATTGTATTATTGTCATTGTTGTTGTTGTACTTGTGGTGGTGATGCACGAGGTTTCTGCCGTGTGGTTGTGGTTATTGTGATGCACGAGGTTTCTGCCGTGCAGTTGTTGTTATGGAGTTGCACGAGGTTTCTTTCGTGCTATTGTTACTATTGATATTTGCACATGCGGTATGACAAGGCGGGATATATATATATATATATATATATATATATATATATATATGGGTGGGGGGATTACGCATGTGGCGAGACAAGGTAAAAATATTACTATGCACGTGTGGCGAGACAAGGTGGGCATTTACTTTACTATTGCACACGTGGCAAGACAAGGTGGGATGTGTCAGGGATTGAATTGTGATGATTTGTGATTGCCTGGGGGCATTCTTGTTGTTGATATTTGTGTAGTGGTACACTTACCTATGTGAGCTTTATCTTGTGAAAGTTGTGAGAAAAATATTCTACGTATTGCCCGTTCTTTTTTTTTTTTCGTATGCTTATTTGCTGGTATGGACTATGTTAGGACACTTGCACAAGCATACACGTAGTTAAGCATTCTTATCGCATAAGAGGTGTTCTTGATATTGTTGAGCATATATTCTCACCCTTGTTTACTTGCCTTCTATGTGAGAATGGTTTTATTGGCACATGAGTCGTCTGTGCGGTTATGAGGTGTTATGAGGTCACAAGATGCCAAGTGTTAGGGTTCTGGTATTGAAACCCGTGAGTTATGATTTGTCCGAGGTTCGGTACCTCGTGGAATTTGTTGACTAAACCCTGATGTAAAAGCGGTTGTAGTTGCTGAGTTATTATTTGTCCCTGCTGTATTTGTGATTCCGGATTTAGGTTGTGTTCCATTCACTCTTCTATGTCATTTTTATGGTATTCCGCTGATACTTGTTGTTTCATTTCTTATTGCAATTACTGTATTGTGAGCCACATTGCATAGTCTTTATGTAAATATCATATTTCTGTTGTTCCTATACTTTTACTTGTTCAGTTTATTAGACCAGTGGGTGTCTTGACTGTTCTTCGTCACTACTCCACCGAGGTTAGTCTTGATACTTTCTGGGCACCGCTATGGTGTGCTTGTTCTGCACATTTTTGTGCAGATCCAGGTATTTGTTCGATAGTAGTTGTGTGAGTCGTTGCTATGGAGACTCAAGGTAAACCTGTTGCTGCGTTCGCAGGCTTCAGAGTCACCTTCAAGTTTTTATTTTGCACTATTTATTCTTATTTCTAGACAGTTGTATTTAGAAGTTTTCTAGCAAACACTCTATAGAGCTTATGACTTGTACTACCGATTTTGGGAATTGTAAATTTTAAGAGATTTCTATTTCAAATTGTTGGATGTTATTTAGATAATGTTGTTGTTTCAATTAGTTTTAGGCTTACCTTGTCCCTATGACTAGGTGCCATCACGATACCCAAACAGAGGGGAATTTGGGTCATGACAAGTTGGTATCACAGCTTTAGTTTTATAGGTTCTACGAGTCATAAACGAGTTTAGTAGAGTCTTGTAGATCTGTATGGAGACGTCTGTACTTATCTTCGAGAGGCTACGGAACTATTAGGACAATCTCATTTCTTTCATTCCTATCGTGCGAGTTTATTGATCTCGGAGTTTGAACTTTTATCATTTCCATTCTCTCACAGATGGTGAGGACACGAGCTGCAGTTATCAACGACACTACTCCTGGAGCAGGTGTCGCTAGAGGAAGAGGCAGAGGCCGACGAGGAGTACGTGTCGCAGCCAGAGCATATACCAGAGCAGCAGTTGAGGAGTCGCCAGTAGTTCCAGTTGGGGGGCAGGTACCGGAGGCGCCTGTTGTTACCCCCGGACTTCAGGAGACCTTAGCACAGTTCCTGAACATGTTTGGTACATTGGCTTAGGCTGGGTTGATTCTGGTTGCACCAGCTATTTCACAGACATGGGGAGGAACCCAGACTCCCGCTGCCCACACTCCAGAGCAGCGAGTTCATGTTGGTCAGGTTCCAGGTGTCATGGCGACACAGCCTGTGGTTCCAGTTCAGCTCGTGGTCAGGAAGCATCATCTGAGGAAGAGCAGCTCAAATTTGCAAGGTTCAAGAAATATGACCCTCCTACATTCAGTGGTTTGGCTTCAGAGAGTGCACAGGGTTTTCTGGAGGAGTGCCATCGCATTCTCCGCACTATGGGTATTATTGAGACGAGTAGGGTTGCTTTTAATACGTTCCAGCTTAAGGGAGCGTCTTATCAGTGGTGGCGGGCATATGAGTTGGGTAGCCCGGCCGATGCAGTTTTACTCATATGGGTTCAGTTTTCAGAGATGTTCTTGAGAGAGTTTGTACCTCAGTCCCTTCGGTATGTATGGCACACAAAGTTTGAGCTGATGCGCCAAGGCACTATGTCAGTATCAGAGTATGCTGTGAGATTCAGTGATTTGGCCAGTCATGCACCTGCTTTGGTCGCCACAGTTAGAGATCGTGTCTGTAGATTCATTGAGGGACTCGAGCATGATATTCGGTTCAGCATGGCTCGGTAGTTAGAGTCAGATGTTTCGTTTTAGCAGGTGGTAGGGATTGATCGCCGTGTAGAGGTCATGTGGGATCAGGAGAGAGAGGACAGGCGAGGCCATGAGAGAGAGTACATGCGAGATCAGGAGAGAGAGTACAGGGAGGCGAGAAGGCCTCGTAGACCAGAGAGATCTACTGGTCCTTATTTTGGAGGCAGAGTACGACATGGTAGAGGTTTTGTGGGTCAGCCAGTTCAATTTACACTTCAGGCTTCGCACAGTGTTTCAGGTATTCATAGGTCTCAGAGTACTCGTACGGCACAGTTTCCACAGCCACGCCAGCAGAGAGGTTGCTTCGAGTGTGGGGATATTAGCCACATGGTGAGAGATTGTACTAGACTCCGGACAGATGTATCACAGCGAAGTATCCGGGCGAGTAGAGGGAGCCCAAGAGGGGAAGGCCCGACCTATTGATGTGTTTCATATAGTAAGCTTGAGGTCGTTGCGCTAGATGATGTCATACATGTATGTTTTTTATCTGTTACAAAGGGGCACCATTCGTATTATGATTCGGTTCTGCTTATCGAGGCGAGTTCCCCTATTTGTTGTCCTACCTATAGGTGAGTTCATGACTTAGTATTATGTTTATGTGTTTACCCCTATTGGGAGACTCTATGAGTGGTAGCTCGTGTCTATCATTTATTTCTATTCATTATTGAGAGTTTCGAGGCTCAAAGTGAATTCATATTGTCTATTATTGCAGGTTTGATGTGATTTCTCAGTAATTTGGTTACAAATTGTAATTTGATACTCTACCGGGGTGAGAGTTCAGTAAGTGTTATGACTTTATTGGCATAATTGAGATAGTGGAAGATTTTAATTGGTATGATGTGTATTCGGCTTGTGATTCAGAGTTGAGGGTGAGACCCTCGCGATTCTATGTGATTTGATATGTTTGAGTCGTGTTGCGTGCCGCAATGGAAGGTTATACCAGAATGAGATCCTAATGATTTGTTCATGTACTTTGATTTTTTTTCCTTTTTAAATTGATTCATAGTATGGTACTGTTAGAGAGTTGTGCCTGTCGGGCCTGTTTGATATTTCTCTTATGTGTTTCTCTTTACATATTCAGTTATTTTCATCGTGTGCTTATTTGAGTTTTAGTTTGTGGGGTATGTGTCCGGTGGTGCCAGTTGTGACTTGTTGATCTGGGTGTATAGTTATGAGGTCTTCGTGTTTCTTGCATCATTGCCAGCGTTGTGGAAGTTTGAAACGGGTTGCTGACGGATATGAGGCTAATTGCCGGCGTTGGTTTTGATTTCGGGTAGCTATTGCGATCAGATTTTTTATTATGGGCCTATGTGTGGTGTGTCATGTTATGTGGTCATACCTTGTGGGTGTAGGAATGAGTTGTTACAGCTGGTTGAGACTGATATCGGTTATGGATTTTGAATCTGGTCTTTTGAAGATAAATGGAATGTGAGAATTTTTACTCTAAGGCTTGTTGGTATTGATGAAAGGGCTAAATTTCAGTTGAGACAGTGTAGTAAGGCTTTTGTGGATTGGGGTGACGTGGGGTCACCCGCGGGTGTATGTTGGATGTATGCATTCATTGATTTGATGACTTCGAGGCGATTCTCCGCACGTTCGAGGACGAATATTTGTTTAAGAGAGGGAGGATGTAATGATCCGGTCGGTCGTTTTGAGAATTTAAGCTCCGTTCGGCGGTATAAGGTCTTGAACAGCTTCATATTATGTGTATTGACTTGCGTGCGTGGTTGAATTCAGTTACCGGATGATCCGGAGTGATTGTGACACTTAGTCCCTAAAACGGAAGCTTAAGTCTTAGGATTTTGACCGTAGTCAGAATTGTGTGAAGATGACTCCGAAATGGAGTTTCGTCGGTTCTGTTAGCTCTGTTGGGTGATTTTGGACTTAGGAGCGTGTCCAAACTGTGAATTTAAGGTATGTAGCTGATTTAGGCTTGAAATGACAAAAGTCGAATATTTGAGGATTTGGACCGAAAGTGGACTTTTTGAAATCGGGGTCGGAATGTAATTCTGAGAGTTGGAAAAACTTCGTTATGTTATTTGGGACTTGCCTGCAGAATTTGACGTCATTCCGGGTTGATTTTGATAGGTTTTGGCGCGGATTTTAGGAGTTGGAAGATTTGAAAGTTCATAAGTTCGATTCATGGTGTGATTCATAGTTTCGACGTTGTTTGATGTGATTTGAGACCTTGAGCGAGTCCGTGTTAGGTTATGGAACTTGTTGTGTGTTTAGGCGGGGTCCTGGAAGCCTCGGGTGTGTTTCGGATGGGCTATAGGCCAATTTCTTCTATTTTTGTACTGCTGGTTTCTGCCATCTGGTTTCCTTAATCGCGTTCGCGCCACTTCTTCCGCGTTCGCTTAGTGCAATTTGGGGAGAATGAATTATTGTTCTTCGTGTTCGCGTGATTCCATTCGCGGTCGCAAAGGTCTGCTTTCCCCTTCTTCGCGTTCGCATCCCCTCCATTGCGTTCTCATTGTAGAAACCTGGCCTTGAGCACTAGTACTCGTTACTCTTCGCGTTTACATGACCTTGTTCGCGATCGCCGAAGTCTGTCTACTCCTTCTACGCGATCGCATCTTCTGCTTAGCGATCACGAAGTGTGGCTTTGGGCAGCAGATAATTCCTTCACTATCGTTCGCATAAGCCCTTCCGCGATCGCGTAGCACATTTTGGACAGTAGCCATTTTCCTTCTACATGATCGCATCATTTCTTCTGCGATCGCGATGTACAAATACCTGGGCAGGCAGAATATAATCTTAAATAGATGGTTAGACCATTTTCATCATATTGTGAGTTGTAGAGCTCGATTTTGAGCGATTCTTTATGGGTTTTTCAAGCAAATCGACTGGGTAAGTATTCTTCACCTAGAATTTAATATATTTTATGATTTTATCTTTGTTTTTATCATTTAATTTGTGTTTTGAGTTGAGGAAAATGTTGGTTTTTGAAGAAAAGTTTCAAAATGAAAAACCATGATTTGAGAGACGAAATGGTATCGGAATTTGATAATTTTAGTATGGTTAGACTCGTAAGTGAATGGGTGTTCATATTTTGTGACTTTTACCCGATTCTAAGACGTGAGCCTGGGTCGACTTTTTAGGGCGGATTTCGGATTTTTTGTTAAAATTTTGATTTCATTAATTAGATGAGTCGATTATGGTTGTATTCATGATATGCAATTGTGTTTGGTTAGATTTGGACCATTCGGAGTCGGATAATTGAGAAAAGGGCATTCTTACAGACTGATTGAGCTTGGTTCGATGTAAGTATCTTGCCTGACCTTGTGTGCGGGATTTTTCCCTTAGGATTTGAGTCTTCTATGCTGATTGTAATCCATGTACGCGAGGTGACGAGTGCGTACTCGGACTTATTTGTGAAAAGTTGGCCTTTTAGAATTCTTAGGTCCTTATATTTACCGAGTATGAAGTTGTTCTTGATATGATTAAGTTCTTATTTACTAGTTTCACCTCTACATGCTTTAATTAGAATTAATTGCTTTAAGATTCACTTTTATTTGACTTAACTGACGACTTTACCTCTTCTATTGTCATGCTATCTTTTTGTATCTGCTTATCTTTATTTGAAATTATTATTATCTCATCCTATAATTGTTCAGTCTTAATTGAGGTTATGATTATCCTTATGCTGCTTATCCTTAATTGAATTGTTGAATATCCTTCATAATTTCTCAACCTTAAAAGAAGTTTAGATATCCTATATCTTAGTCGACTTGTTTTATTGGGAATTATCTGACTCGTGTTAGCTTCCCTGTTGTTGAAATGTATATTGAGGGATCGTTGCTACATATTGGTTTTTCCCTTGTTGACTTGTTCTCTTTACTCCTAGCATTCTTTACTGTGGTTATTCCTTGTGAATTGGTTCTACCGTTTCTTTGTGATTTAAAGTTCTTGAGTTAATTTACTTGTCGTACTTTGTATTATTGTCATTGTTGTTGTTGTACTTGTGGTGGTGATGCACGAGGTTTCTGTCGTGCGGTTGTGGTTATTGCGATGCACGAGGTTTCTGTCGTGCGGTTGTTGTTATGGAGTTGCAC
>AWOL01S0036826.1:46676-79898 GCA_000715115.1 Nicotiana otophora | reverse complement strand
TATTATTACTATTGATTTACGCACATGCGGCGTGACAAGGCGGGCTATATATATGTGTAGGGGGGGGTTGCGCATGTGGCAAGACAAGGTGGGAACATTACTATGCACGTGTGGCGAGACAAGGCGGGAATTTACTTTACTATTGCATACGTGGCGAGACAAGGAGGGTTGTGTCAGGGATTGAATTATGATGATTTGTGATGGCCTGGGGGCATTCTTGTTATTGATATTTGTGTAGTGGTACACTTACCTGTGTGAGCTTTATCTTGTGAAAGTTGTGAGAAAAATATTTTACATGCTGTCCGTTCTCTTTTTTTGTTCCTTATGCCTATTTGCTGGTATGGACTATGTTAGGACACTTGCACAAGTATACACGTAGTTAAACACTCTTATCGTATAGGAGGTGTTCTTGATATTGTTGAGCATATATGCACACCTTTGTTTACTTTCCTTCTATGTGAGAATGGTTCTATTGGCACGTGAGTCGTCAGTGCAGTTATGAGGTATTATGAGGGCACAGGATGCCAAGTGTTAGGGTTCTGGTATTGAAACCCGTGAGTTGTGACTTGTCCGAGGTTCGGTACCTCGTGGAGTTTGTTGACTAAAACCTGATGTAAAAGCGATTGTAGTTGCTGAGTTATTACTTGTCTTTGATGTATTTGTGATTCTGGATTTAGGTTGTGTTCCATTCACTCTTCTATATCATGTTTATGGTATTCCGCTGATACTTGTTGTTTCCTTTCTTATTGCAATTACTGTATTGTGAGCCATATTGCCTAGTCCTTATGTAGATATCATATATCTGTTGTTCCTATACTTATACGTGTTCAGTTTATTAGACCAGTAGGTGTCTTGATTGTTCCTCGTCACTACTCCACCGAGGTTAGTCTTGATACTTACTGGACACCGCTGTGGTGTACTCATTCTAGACTTCTGCACATTTATTGCAGATCCAGGTATTTGTTCGATAGTAGTTGTGCGGGTCGTTATTGTGGAGACTCAAGGTAAATCTGCTGCTGCGTTCGTAGGCTTCGGAGTCACCTTCAAGTTTTTGTTTTGCACTGTTTATTCTTATTTCTGGACAGTTATATTTAGAAGTTTTCTAGCAAACACTCTATAGAGCTTATGACTTGTACTACCGGTTNTTACGCATGTGGCAAGACAAGGTGGGAACATTACTATGCACGTGTGGCGAGACAAGGCGGGAATTTACTTTACTATTGCATACGTGGCGAGACAAGGAGGGTTGTGTCAGGGATTGAATTATGATGATTTGTGATGGCCTGGGGGCATTCTTGTTATTGATATTTGTGTAGTGGTACACTTACCTGTGTGAGCTTTATCTTGTGAAAGTTGTGAGAAAAATATTTTACATGCTGTCCGTTCTCTTTTTTTGTTCCTTATGCCTATTTGCTGGTATGGACTATGTTAGGACACTTGCACAAGTATACACGTAGTTAAACACTCTTATCGTATAGGAGGTGTTCTTGATATTGTTGAGCATATATGCACACCTTTGTTTACTTTCCTTCTATGTGAGAATGGTTCTATTGGCACGTGAGTCGTCAGTGCAGTTATGAGGTATTATGAGGGCACAGGATGCCAAGTGTTAGGGTTCTGGTATTGAAACCCGTGAGTTGTGACTTGTCCGAGGTTCGGTACCTCGTGGAGTTTGTTGACTAAAACCTGATGTAAAAGCGATTGTAGTTGCTGAGTTATTACTTGTCTTTGATGTATTTGTGATTCTGGATTTAGGTTGTGTTCCATTCACTCTTCTATATCATGTTTATGGTATTCCGCTGATACTTGTTGTTTCCTTTCTTATTGCAATTACTGTATTGTGAGCCATATTGCCTAGTCCTTATGTAGATATCATATATCTGTTGTTCCTATACTTATACGTGTTCAGTTTATTAGACCAGTAGGTGTCTTGATTGTTCCTCGTCACTACTCCACCGAGGTTAGTCTTGATACTTACTGGACACCGCTGTGGTGTACTCATTCTAGACTTCTGCACATTTATTGCAGATCCAGGTATTTGTTCGATAGTAGTTGTGCGGGTCGTTATTGTGGAGACTCAAGGTAAATCTGCTGCTGCGTTCGTAGGCTTCGGAGTCACCTTCAAGTTTTTGTTTTGCACTGTTTATTCTTATTTCTGGACAGTTATATTTAGAAGTTTTCTAGCAAACACTCTATAGAGCTTATGACTTGTACTACCGGTTTTGAGAATTGTAAATTTTTAGAGATTTCTATTTCAAATTATTAGATGTTATTTAGATAATATTGTTGTTTCAATTAGTGTTAGGCTTATTTAATTCCTAAGACTAGGTGCCATCACGATACCCAAACGGAGGAGAATTTGGGTCATGACAACCGAAGACTGTCAATATCGGGTAGTTGGTCTTGTTAGAACTTAGAATACTAATTCTCAAATAAAATTTGGGATTATCTCTTATTTTACTATGAATATTAGTTAATATCAATATAAATTTTATACCAAACTTTAATATTCGTTCGAATTATAATTCTTAAATAACTAATCCTAGAATAATTATGTTTGGAATCAAACCACTCCGAAGAGATGAAAGAGTAAATGATTTTGTCATTGCGGCTTTGCTACCACTTCTTTGAGACAAGGAAGGGTGTACAAAGAAAATCGATAATGCGAATTAAATCGGAAAAAAAAAATCTGATATGGTTTGGTTCGATTTAGTTTGGTATTGGGAAAAAAACCCGACTATAATTGGTTTGGTTTTAATTGAAAAAAGTCAAATCGAAATCAAACCAATCCGACATTACATTTATACAATTTTAAAAATATTTTATACATTTAAATATTTATTATAATGTAATTTATATATATTTCTTAAAATATTTCATAGTTTTATCTTTTAATGCAATATTTCGAGCTTGGACTTAACATTCTTGAATGATCCAATAAGTTTTATAGCCCATAAATATAGTAACTCAAATAAAGTTCAAATCAATATTAATGCTAACAAAATAAATTCAATTCAACACTAGAAATGACAATGGTGTTGGATATATATTTTTAGTTTTGTATTGGTTTATAATGAAAATGCATAACTTACTTTATTTTTTTTCTTTAGCGCTTAGTCATGTAATTAATAGTACTCATTAGATGTACTTATTTTAGCATGACTTATATAGTATGTTTAGATCATGTTCATTTTTATTATGGCTTATAAATTAGCAATATTTATTTTAAGCGATTTTATTATCTTTGTTATTGAATATTTATTACAATGCTATGACTCATCTCATATTTTTGTGTTATTTTATTAAAAAATATATTATATAGTTGTATCCTACTAGAACTAAAGAAATATTTGGAGCACAAGTTACATATTTTGTGCTATGAAGACTTTAATGGAAAAACTCAAAAATACAAAAAAATCGAAAAATACGAGAAAAATCGATAAAAACCCGACTTTGTTGGTTTGATTTAGTTTATACATTTTAAAATCCGATCCTATTGGTTTGATTTGTTAATTAAAAAATCCGAACCAACTCGACCTACCTACACCACAAGATTTCAGGTACTTCTGCTTAACGATTTTTTACCCCACATGGTTAAAATCGAAATTAAAAAAATAAAAAATTTAAGTTTTATGCATTAATATTAATTTATAACCTGAAAAAATTTAAATCCCCTGTTACACAGGTTAAAGTACACACATAATATTAAAGGAAATATAGTCCACTTAAACAATCTTTACCTTCTTGATTTTAGAAGCAATACCTTCTCCATCTTTTGAATAAGATAGTATCATTTGTCTAAGTTCTCCTTGTGAAACTCCGAGGCGGACCTAGGATTCGACGGTCACGGAGACACCATGACATTCAATATAAATTTATCACTGATCATAAAGATAAATACGGGGCCTATGCTTATCTGACTATTTTCTGAAAATATTTGCAAATATATATGTATTTTTTGCCGAAGTTTCCGTGTGCCAGTGATCCTTCAACTCATTATGTGTGTCGGCCTTTGCCCCCCTCAAAGACCACCCCACCTTCCCCAGGCCCTTACACATGGTGGGCGGTGATTGTACTCTGAAAATTCTCTATAAATAGCAAAGCAGTCCTTGCAGCCAAGTGTACACTACTTCACAATTCCTTACCAAAACTTGCTCATAAAAAGCAAGAAAAAATATCAAACACTTGTCATAAACCAAAACCAAAAAACACCCAAGAAACCAATCTTCATTTTGTTATCCACAAAGTTTACTATGGTTGTCTTGTCAATTCCAACAGTTGAACAATATTCCATAGTCAAGAATTGTAAACCAATCTCTTCATTTTTCCCTAGTAATATTCCAATAATAGACCTCTCAAAACCAGATAGCAAGAATCTTCTTGTTAAAGCATGTGAAGAATTTGGATTCTTTAAAGTTGTAAACCATGGTGTTCCTATGGAATTTATTAGTAAACTTGAATTAGAAGCCATTAAATTCTTCTCATCTCCTCTTAATCAGAAAGAAAAAGCAGGTCCTGCTGATCCTTTTGGCTATGGCAATAGAAAGATTGGAACCAATGGTGATATTGGTTGGGTTGAATACATTCTCTTGTCAACCAATTCTGAGTTCAATTACCAAAAATTTGCATCCATTTTGGGTTTAGACCCAGAAAATATTCGGTAAGACATTGGAAAAAGTTACATTTTTTTTCTGCTTTAGACATCTCGAAATTTACTAGTCCCAACTAATGCAAATTCGTATTGAGGTAAATAAGGAGCTCACTAGTTCCGCTAATTTAAATTCGTGCTGAGTAAGGTGAATAAGGGGTAAGTTGCTCCTTATTAGAGGATTTTCATTCTGAGGGTCTGAACTCTGAAACTTCTAATTAAAAATGGAGGGATTCCAACTATCTCACTACGTTTTTCGACAATTCTGTTGTTTTTCCTGGCTTTAGGTATCTGGAAATGTACTGATCCGACTAATCAAAAGTTGCATATAGTAGGGTCCACTAAGGATTAGGCCTCATTGACTGGAATTTTTTTATTGAGGGTTCAAACTCAAAAATTCTAGTTAGGTTGAAAAATTACAACCAATCTCACCACATTCCTATTGATTATTTATTTATTTATTTTATAATTGCAGTGCTGCTGTTAATGATTATGTATCAGCAATGAAGAAAATGGCTTGTGAGATTCTTGAAATGTTAGCAGAAGGATTGAAGATTTATCCAAAGAATGTATTTAGTAAACTTCTAATGGATGAACAGAGTGACTCTGTTTTTAGGATCAATCACTACCCTCCTTGTCCTGAAGTTCAAGAATTCAATAGCAGAAATTTGATTGGATTTGGTGCACACACTGACCCACAAATCATTTCTTTATTAAGATCAAATAACACTTCTGGACTTCAAATTTCACTTGAAGATGGACATTGGATTTCTGTACCACCAGATCAAAATTCTTTCTTCATCAATGTTGGTGATTCATTGCAGGTATAGCCTTCTATTTCTTGGTGACATCTATTTTTTGTCTTTTCGCTCGTTGTTCGGTATCTGTATTGGAACCCGACTAAATCTGAATTTACGCTGAGAAGGTCCATTGGGGATAAAGTGTTCCTCAACAAAAGCAACTCTATACTCAGGATTCAAACCCGAGAACTTTTATTTCTTTGTGACATCTGTTTTTTGGTTTCTTACCTGGTGTTCGGTATTCGCATTGAAACCCGACTAAATTTGAATTCGCGCCCAAAAGCCCCATTGGGGGTAAATGCTCCTTAACAAAAGCAACTCCATACTTGAAATTTAAACCCGAGACCTCTAGCTAAAAAATAAAAGAGTTATTATCACTCTATCGTAACTTTTTTGGTATTTTTTGGTGACATTAAACAAATAAAAGGTCCATGTTTTTTCCCAAAAGATTAGTTTTTATCGAGTGGAAGCTTCTACTTTCTTGCTTTGCATTTATTTTTCACTCATTTGCCAAGTACTCATTTATTTTTCACTTATTTCACGCATACCGAAAGCTTAGTGTACTGGGCTGATCATTTTTTTTACATTCTTCATTACCGGCATTAGAACCCGCACTTTTAGTTAATGGTAGAGAATCTCATCCATCCCACTGTACATATAAAGTATTGTATTATTACACATTAGTACTACTATTTTACTAGAGTGCAATTTTGCTAATGGTGGTGAATTTTGCAGGTGATGACGAATGGGAGGTTTAAGAGTGTAAAGCATAGGGTTTTGGCAAACAGTTTGAAATCAAGGCTTTCAATGATTTATTTTGGAGGGCCACCATTGAGTGAAAAGATAGCCCCTTTGGCTTCACTAATGAAAGAAGATCAAGACAGCTTGTACAAAGAATTTACATGGTTTGAGTACAAAAAATCAGCATACAATTCTAGACTAGCTGATAATAGGTTGGTCCTATTTGAGAAAGTAGTATAGCCTCATTATTAATTTTTTTTTTTTGAAGTCCCACCTTGTTACTTGTTTAGGAAGTATATGGGTTGTCAAGATGCTCAAATATAGGTTTATAGATAGATCATTGGATTTCCTATAGATAGCAAACTATATTTTATTTCTCTTTGTTATCCTATCTTTTTTTGTTCTCCTTATACTTTTTTGTAACCACGTCTTGTTAATAATACAAGTTCTAAGTCATGATCATTATCAATGTTATTTATTCTTTGAACTGTCAATTGTTTTTTTGGTTTTTCATCCGATGTTCGATATCCGCATTGGTATTCGACTATATCCGGATTCGCGCTACGTAGGATCATATTCTATGGGAACCGCTCCCTAGGATTCGAACCCGAGACCTTTGATTAAGGAAAGAGCAGTCTCACCCGGCACCACATCCTTTGGTGGTGCCAATTGTTTTCTTGTAAACTCAAATATGGTCAGCGATGATAAGTAACTTTTGGCTTCAACAAACAGAGAAAATAAGTGAACTATTGTATTGGGATTCGGGTCGCGTAAAAGTCATATTACAAAAACGCTCCCTACAAAAACTAGTGTATTTTTGTGAGCATGGCCACGTTAATGAAAACTTAAGTTTCAATAATATGTAAATTTCCGACGAACTAGGATAGAATTTAGACCCTACTGTTTCCAACTCTATTGCTATGCATTCTTAAATCTTGAAAAAATATGGATTTATAGGGCCTTATTTTGATTTTTTTCATCCATTTTTCTTCTATCTCTTCATCGATGCCAATACTCGACTCTTTTGATAAGATAGACGAAGTATCTTCATTTACTTGAGAAAATTTAATGAAGTAATAATATGGGAAAATGACACTATATAGCCGCTCTCCAAATAATAGTTGAAAACTATATATTTTTTGTATATATATATATATATATATATATATATATATATATATATATATTTATTTATGTATGTTACAGACAAAAAATATACAAATTTTATACACTTTTGCAGCTACCGTATCTAAATAGTTTCAGTCGTGGGCTAAAAGTGATATCTGCCCCAATAATGAGACTTGTTTAGTGCTCTTGGTCGGTTCCAACAACATACTAATTAGTATAGGAAATTTTACCTCCTGTAGCAAAGGTATACACCCTATTTATTATAAACCAAAATTATTTTAAAATATTATTTTCTATAGCTACATTTTATATTTTATAGCAAAATAAGTATTTTATGGTATATACTACCATTGAGATATGAAATAAGGCATGAAATGCGTTATTTATGTTTTTTCTCTCTCTTAGACAGCTGGACATACCTATTTTTAAGGGATTGTCGTTATTGTATTCATGAATACATGGCGCGAATACACGTGAATACATGCGCGTGCAACTGTATTCATGAATACAACAACGCGAATACATGTGAATGCATGCGCGTACAGCTGGACTGCCCTGATTTTAGGCATTTTTGTTGTTGTATTCATGAATACATGGCACGAATATATGTGAATACATGCGCGCACAACTGGACTGCCCTGATTTTAGGCGCTTTTTACTGCTGTATTCATGAATACAGCAGCACGAATACATACGCGTACAACTGGACTCCCCTGATTTTAGGCACTTTTTACTGTTGTATTCATGAATACATGGCGCGAATACATGTGAATACATGCGCGTACAACTGAACTGCCCTGATTTTAGGCATTTTTGTTGTTGTATTCATGAATACATGGCGCGAATACATGTGAATACATGCGCGTACAACTGAACTGCCCTGATTTTAGGCATTTTTGTTGTTGTATTCATGAATACATGGCACGAATATATGTGAATACATGCGCGCACAACTGGACTGCCCTGATTTTAGGCGCTTTTTACTGCTGTATTCATGAATACAGCAGCACGAATACATACGCGTACAACTGGACTCCCCTGATTTTAGGCACTTTTTACTGTTGTATTCATGAATACATGGCGCGAATACATGTGAATACATGCGCGTACAACTGAACTGCCCTGATTTTAGGCATTTTTTGCTGCTGTATTAATGAATACAGCAGCACGAATACATATGAATACACTACCATAACAACAGAATAGTAGCTACAGGAAGTAATTATGTATATGATAGTTATAGGAAGTTAATAGCACTAAACAATAGTGGTTTATGAAAATTCTTATTAGTATATAGGAGTATATATTAGCTAATATATCATATTTTCCTAAAGATGAAATGTAGTTATTTATCATTCAATAATATTACATTAAAAGAAAAAGTGGAGAATATTGAATAATATTACATTAAAAGAAAAAGTGGAGGGACAAAAATTTTGAAGAGAAATAAAGAAGCCATAGCCCATAGAGGTGACAGGCTGACGGTATGTACCATGTAAAAGATGCAGAGCACACAGTTTCCAGTTTTAGAGCTACAAGAGATGTAATATTCTTTATTAGAGTTGAGTCAAGAAAGAAAACGAAAGTTGAATGGAAAAGGGCCCAATATATTCATTTTACTTTGGGATATTATCTATATTTAACCTATATTGTATTATCAAGTCAAATTTGCCCATATCGTTATACTATCCGGCCAAATACCTCTACCATCAGCAAACTTTTAAAAGTTACCTCTCAGTCTATCAGGTGACTCAGAATCTCCCAAATCATTTTAATTAAGCCACTTTTTTTCTTCTTAATCCACTATTTTCAAAATAATTGATATTTACCTGTTTTCTTAATTGAAAAAAAAATAAGAGATAAAAATAATACAACAGTTAGTAAACAAAGTATAGTAAATTGAAGAATCTAAATTAGGTAGCTTGTCTAAATTTTAAAAGTATTTACAACATCCCAACTTTAATGAATTCATTGCACCTAAGGTATAGAGATTTCGCAAGTATTAGTGATAGAAGTTGGAGTTCCTTGGAGACTTTACATTGTTGAATTCAACTTTACTTTAATCAAATGCCTACGCATTATGCACTCTTAAGTTAGTCGATTGAACTATATACTAACAAGATAATAACAAAATATATTCGAATATACATGTACATACATAATGATCGATTGCATATAATACACAATTAATAGACCCACTGAATTCTACGGTGTGTATATGGTTGAAAAATAAATAAAATTTTAAATCAATTCCAAATTCATTATCACAAGCAGATAAGTGGGTGCATTGGTAATTAAAAATATCCATGAATAATTTATATAGTCTAATACCTTTAACATTCACATCAATAGTAATTTCTGAAAATAGTGGAGCAAGAAAAACAACAAGTGATTTAAATAAAAGGAAATTGAAAAATTTTGGATTACTTAACAGATCAAGGGGTAATTTTTAAAAGTTTGCTGATGATAGGAGTAAATTTGGCCAGATAGTATAACGGTAGGGGTAAATTTGGCTAGACAGTATAACGGTAGGGGTAAATTTAACCGAATAGTATAACGGAAATTAAATATAGACAATATCCGAAAGTAGAGGAATATATTTGGCCATTTTCCCAAGTTAAATTCAGCTTGGTGAAAAGAAAAAGAAAAAGAAAATATGTTTATATTTCTTTGCTATTTAATGTCTGATTCACATTTTCACTGTGCTTGCCTCATTTTTGAAGCCAAAACTTGAAAACAAGAAAGGAAGAGAAAAGAGCCAAAGCTATATTGTCGAGCAATCAATATGATATATTTGCTCACATGTCCATACAAAGTCATAATTTGTAGAAATATTTGATGGTCTTAATAAGAGGAAATCGAATGAAAGATTCGCCAGGTGTCTAAGTTTTATTGTATTTAAGGAGTAATGAACAGTGAAGATATTACTATATGAATTGAAAATGTAAAGTAAACATGTAACAATGAACTTTTAGGCCCTAGTTATGTACAATTACTAAATCCTCTTCAAATAAATTACGATTTCAATTCGTTGAGAAAAACTTTTTTGCATTTCACCTATCACTTGAGTAATAGTATAAAACCTTAAGAAAAGGCGATCTAATAGTTGAAAAAAGGAGAATTCATTAAAGAGATTGTTAGTGGTCGTGCTCTCACTGCCGGAAGCTTGGCAGCGATAAAACGCAGTGTTCAAATCCCTCATCCTGCTCCTGCCTTCGTTGTTTAGTAGTAACAAGTTCCGTGTATAAGTCGCTTTAGAGATAGGGGCGAGGAGCAGGGGAGGATGTAGATCTATAATACCGGGTTCAATTGAACGCATAACTTTTGATGCGGAACACAAATTTATATACAAAAAATCACTGAAATCGTAATAAATTACAGATATGAACACATAACTTTCGAATATAATGGGTTCAATACTAAGAATCTTAAAGGTTGACCTTATAAAATTTAAATCTTAGATCCGCGTCTGACGAGGAGCAAGTAGCCCCTTGTATAGGGTTGAAAAAACTATCTGACTAATAAGAGGAAAGGGGCAAGCCAAAACTAACTTCTAACAAGTTGCTGGCTTTTCATCAGCCATTGTGCGCTAGCATGCTAACCTTTTCCCAATCTAGTAAAGGAGCCGTTAGTTGTAGCGCACAGTATACTAGTGAATAGGAAAAGTGAATTGAGATCATACAATTCCACCCCTAGCTGGATTGAGCCTTTGAGATTTTGAAATGCGCGAAAATCTTTAGACAAATCTATGGCGTAAAGCCCTACAACATCAACTAACAACTTAGAGTAGTTTGGTTGGGAAACAAGTTATCCCATGATTAATTATTTCGGAATTAGTTATTACATCCTCCTATATGGATAAATAATCCCGGAATAACTAATTCCCGAATTAGTTATATCACAATTTTATCTCAATCAAACGCGAAATATATTCGTCTCAAATTTAATCTCGGGATTAATTATCCTTTATCCCTCGTACCAAACGAGTTTGATCCACGAATAATGAATCGTACCCAAGAACAATCCAAGAAGGAAAGAGACATGCAAAATTTGGTATGAGGCAAATTTAGGTGCTGGATTTGTCCTCTGCTCTTTCCTCAAATTTAGCATATGTTGGGGTGTTAGGAAGCAGGTTTTGATAAGTGACCAACCTTTAAATACATAAAATTGCAAAAAAGATAACCTTCTATCTCTTTAAGCCAGAAATGCTTCTCTAATTTAGCCACATTGCCAGAAAGGTAAGAGTTCTCCATTCTTAGTTTTATGTCAAATTGACCTCCAGCTGCCCCTGTTAACTTGCGGTCCTGCTAAAGTTTCTCTTCAAACAGAGACATCTTACAGCTTGTTTGGATGGTTGTTACTCATTATATTGTATTGTATTATATTGTTATCTCAAAACAATGTTTGTTTCAATTGTGTCATTAAAATTGATTGTATTGTATTGTCAAATTCATTGTTCTGGGCAATGAAAAGTCTCATTTCTTGAAACAACCGATTTGGTGTGGTGAGATTGTTTCCTATTTTTCTTTCCAATTATGCCCTAACTTATTATTCCATAATTCTATTTTACTCTTTACCTTTTTTTATTATTTTAACTCCAAATCTCCCACCTATAACCTACTTTGTCTTCATCCTTTTTTTTTTCAGAACTTCTGCCGCTTCCAACTCCGACGTAAAATTGCTAATTTTGTGTGAATTTAATTGCTTAATCTAGTTATAAATCATATTTGTTTCTAAATTAGTAGAAAGGGGTTTTCTTAAATTATATTTATGCGTAATTCTTGATAAATTTAATATTTAAATAATTGAGGGTACTTTAGTAAACTTATCCGTTACAGTACAGTACAATACAGTCAAACCAAACAGTAAAATATTATTTAACAACAACAAACAATACAATCTATCCAAATATTGTATTTATAAAATGATACAATACAATACATTATAAAACGATGGTTAACAACCATCCAAACAAGTTGTTAAACTCTAAGCCATTTGGTTTAAGGGATTAGGTGGGTTATCCCGATATAAATTTTGGAATTAAAATTTATCCCATATTTAGTTATTATCTAAAACCGGATATTTATACCAAAATCTTGATATAACTTTTCCTTATAAAAGATGGGATAAGTTATTCAGGTTACAATCCTGAGTTTAATCTCAGGAATATAAGCTTAATAAGCTTAAGATATCAATCGTTTTGAACAAAAAGAAGCTTTCCTAAACCTGAAACCTTCTCATGTAAAGTTGTTTAATGGGTTAATTTTATGGAATTCATTACTCAAATGGTCACTCAACTATAAAAATCACTTAACTATGCGTGTTGCACTCATAAGATAACTCATCTAGATTTCTCAAACTTTTAATTGTCAAATACATATGTTACCCTCTTAGAATAATTTGTTCGTGATAATAATTTTGATATTAACAATAAAAACTCCAAAATTTATTTACACAATTAAGAATGAAAGAAAATAAAAAATTATAAATTACATATCCCATGCACGTAATATAAAAATAATTATTTAAAATAGAGGTATATTTTATAAAATATATTATATATATTCTTGAGAATTATTCTCAATTATTTTATTATTCCGATGTTATATATGCTACGAAACTAATTTTTCATTTTATATTTTATAAATATTTTTTTTTGTTCTATAGATAAGTCTGTAATGTAGATTAAAAACAGAAAAAATTATAATATTAAAAAAATAAAATAAAAAGAAGATAAAAGTTAATAATTTAGAGGGTAAAATAGGTATTTGATAATCAAAAGTTTAAGAAATTTAGTTGAGTGGCCTTCTGATTGCTATATAGACATAGTTAAATAACTTTTCGGTTACAAACGAAAAAAAATGACTTTATCAGATAATTTTATATAGTTAAGTGACCATTTAGGAAATAAACTATTCACGGATAATCATATAATTAGAACTTAATGTTATAATTAAAATGTACATCAATGGAAGGAAAATATAGTCAAGAGGTGCCCATTAATGTTTACTAGATCCTTCAGAGATACCTTTCAAATAGTCAGTGCATGAGTCTGTCTAATCCCTCCATCCCATTTTAACGTTCTTTGGCTCTTTGCACATCCATTAAAAAATAATAACAACAAGGTTTGCATGTTTCAAATACATATATCAATATCTTTGAAAATTAGCATTTAAAACTTTTACTAATAGGTTTTACACAATGTAAATTCAGATTGATTGCGTCCTAATACTAATATCAAACATGGGATAGAAAACCCAAAAAAGAATAGCAACATTAAAACTATTGGACTTATAGCGCCAAGCTTCTAAAATCTACTTATTTGAAATGTTTTTCAAAAAAATACATTTTGTGAGAATCAATTTGTAGTTAGCTAATTAATTTGAAAAATACTTTTAAACAATAGTATTTGGCCAACCTTTTGAAAATTGTGTATTTTTCTCAAAAGTGCTTTTAAAAAAGTATTTCTCCTCAAAAATATATTTTTTTCCATCTAAAAATTTAACCAAATACCTCAATTTTTGGCCAAAAAATACTTTTAACCTAAAAAAAACTTGACCAAACAAGCTATATTAAAATTGCAAGGCTCAATGGAGCCCTTCCAAAAATTCTCAACGGCCAGGGGCAAACCCTGGCCGAAGAGGGAGTTTGGAAATAGTTTTCAACAAGCAATAGACGCGCCTCGGTTAGAACCTCACTAGCTGCGTCATTGCCCCAAGCTCAAAGATGTCTGCTATTGGCTAGAAACCTTGAGTTATATAGGCCTTGCTTCATCTACTTTCTTTTACAATGCCGATATGGGACGAAGCTGGTAACCTCCCTCTGACATTCAGCAGTTTTTAATCAAAATCATTTGCTTAAATGGAGATCTACTACTAGTATTTGATAATCACACTGCTTTTAGTTTAAAGGGATCTTTACAGAAATAGTCGGACAGATTCTTTGTTCACTTTTCCTAGCAAATTCATAGATTATGCATAGAGTAGACATAATTACACATATATTATACATGCCGACTATTTTTAATGTAAGCAGTTGGGTTGGCTATTTAGGTGAATTCTTCTTGTTAAATAGCATAACGGGTCTATTGAATGCGGGGATTAGAGAGTTATTGGGCCTGTGAAGTCGAGTGTTACTGCTCTGAAATATAAGTGAGAAATAGTCATTTTTTATATTGAAAATGAAGTTTGGGCAAAAATATTCAAACTGTGAAAATCCTTGATCAGTCCAAACTTAAGTCATTAGACAGAACACACTCTTATTTACTCGACTAATCATGAAAGGGAGACAGGTTTGGGACATTATGTCTAAACAGGCGGCCCATCATTTGCTGATTTTTAAACCTCGGAGATTTCTCGATTATCAAAAAAAGAGATTCAAAAGGGTATATGACTGAAATTTTAAAAAAAAGGTATATAATTAATCAAGCTAACTGTAGTAAAGAACGGACATTACTATTAATACTCTAGCAAAAGCAAGGTCAACAGTCATGTCCAACAATACTAAAGAGTTGGTGTTGGCAAGGTAAAATAGAAGATGGAAATTACAAAACCATATACTTTTCGCCTTCCCTTGTTGACTTCCAGACTTCCAAGAGGGAGGGGTTGCGCTGATCTCTTTCCAGACCTTGAGCTCCGAGCATCGCCTAATGCATTGCAGGGCGGGGAACTTCTGGCCTAACTGGTGTCTTTGAAGGACTCACCCTACAACATTTGCAAAGTCGTTCATGTACTTAGATATATTGGATTACTTTTGATATACATTCGATTCAATAGACACTCCTATATGATAAGCTAAAGAGCTCTATGATTACAAAATATTCTTGGGGCCCCAACATGCTTCAAACTCCAGCAATAATCTTTCTAAAATACCTAGCTTGTTGATTTCTTTTACATAAGATCCCATCACATTGTACTAATTATTGGAATAGAGATAGAGATTTAGTCGCATAGTCTACTAATATCTTTTTAAAATTAAACTAGGTACATGTTAGATTACAACTTAGGGGAGCTATCAATTAATAGTACCTTTTTCGTTTCATATGATTGTTTTTAACTAACTGCGACCTAACCATAACCTCAAAAGCCAGTGACTGCCATATTATCAATACGACTGCAAACAGGGGACCAACAACTAGTAACATTCCCACATTTCAGCCAGTCCCAAAAATTATACCTGTCTGATTTAGACTCTAGCATCAAGCATGCAGTGCGACCTTTTAAACGTAAGCATTACATGTAGTTTTTATTTCAGACGACAGAGGTGGAAAGCAACAGACTGAAAGAATGATAATTCTTGCAGTTTGAGGGTAAGCAATTAAATGCATAATTGTGGTACCTTTTAGAAAACAACTACCAATAGTAGAAAGATGCAATAAGAAAAGAAAAAATGCATTTTTGAGGGAAAATGTTAGCGTGGACAAGCTGAAGCAACTTCTGAATAAGCTTACCTGATAGGTTGGGAGCCCAATGTCTCACCACAAAGATCCAATGCCAAAATTGCACTCTCGGCCTGCACATTTTTCAAGTATAAGTTTGTCTGCGGACATTGCTCCACAATTAAAGAGATTGCTTTAGTAAATTACAGTCCAGACTCATTTCCAGTTTATTCTTCTCCACTTCTATCTCAGTATACTAACAGAACAACTGAAAATAATGAGGTTTGTATTTTGTTTTTTGGAAGACTGATGGTGTCTTTTATTTTATTTTTTGTTTCCAAAAAACATATTGTTCCTCACACCAAACTTTCTCAAATACCAAAAACTAAAAAGAATTTGGTAAAACCTCTCTCAAACCAAACAGCAAAGAGCATCCTCTCCCCAAGTGTCCATTGAGTTGTTGAAAATTTTGGTTTAGAATATCGCTAACCGAAACCTATCGGAAACATATATGGTTCAGTTAGATTTTTTGTAATTAAGGTTCTTGTTATTTCGGCTATAAAACTCCTCAAAATTTGACAAGTGAAACAGACAATGGGTCTACTATTAGCTTTTGCAAAATATTCTCAAACCCATTTCTCCTTTCATCCCTCTCTGAATCCCTTCATCCCTTTCTCTCCCCAAGTTCACAACTTCATAGTCTATTGCAGCTGAGGACAAAGGGTTGGAGGAAGGTTAATGGTGGTGATGGCGATGGGATATTCACATACTCTTATCTCTGCTCTCTTGAGATTGCCTTTCACTAAATATATGGAGAAGGTTCAATGATTTTGGATATGGCAGGAGGAATATAGGTTTGGTCAGAGGCGGAGCCAATATTTGAGGATTATGGGTTCTGAACTTACCACCGAATGCATAGCTCGTCTTAGTTATTGGGTTCACAATTAAATATTTACACATATTAACGGATTTCCTAATACAAATATAGGGTCTAAGTAACAACTAGCGGAATTGTTCGAACCCGTACCGGTACTCTACCTTCGCCCCTGGGTTTGGTTTGAACCGATAGGTAAGGAAGGATAAGGTGTCCCATATCCTCCAAAGCATCACATCTTGATATCATTTGCTGATTGGTAGCTTCAGCTAAAAGGCTAAAACCATTTGCAACACTCACGTTGGCTACCTCAGTTTGTTGCAGCCCTTTGCAGACAAGATAAAAATATGAACATTTTGGTTTTCGATATAACCAAACTTTTTTATTATACCAAAAACTAAATGGAATAACAGAAATTTCAAAAAATCAAAATCGTAGCCGACCGAAAAACCGGACTTCCGTTTGGTCGGGTTTTCGGCTTTAACAGAAAATACAGCCACCCCTACAGTATACTCTCGCAGCATTAGAAAAACACAAACTACCTATTTCTCTCTAAGCAGGTCACACATGGGTATATTACTGCAAAAGGCAAGTGTGCAGGTAGGAATGGGTCATTGATGCTTAGCTAGCATATACGTCATACGTAAGAACGTACCATGACAAATTCAACGAAAGCTATACGGGTTGAGTGCACTTGATCCCCCAGAAGCCTCAAACGAGAAACCTGCAAAGGAAGAATATCATTCAATCTCACCTTTTAAGTCAAGATTCCCTATCGTACCGCGAGCTTTTGAACATCATACTAACCTCACCACATCTTGCTTCAAAAAAGATTTTGACATCAGCTTGAGAAACCTGTTGAGCATATAGTATATCAATTCTACAATAAGAAAAATATAATCCAACCAGCAACTAAGGTATGAGGCCGTGAGCCAAACAATAAACGACTAGTTTGTGCACAAGCTCCAAGAATATCCAATAGAAAGATGCAGTCAAGAAAAACATGATTATTTCAGAAGATTTGAAACACGAAACACTGTACCATCTTATCGATATTTGTGCAATAGACTGTCCTCGCGCACATCTCGCGCTCATCCTCTGACTGTATATAAAACAACACAATCGACAAGAAAGAAATTAGTTGACCTAGATTCCACAAGGCTGAGATAGAACCATAAACAAATTATTTTGGTAATATTTTCCACGTACTAGCACAGTGAAATGACAAAGATTTGCTTACCCTTGGAAGGAATGTAGGATTTACAGGTAGTATAGCAGTTTTTGATGGTAGGACCTTGAGTGGGGAGAAACCTAATATTGTCCCACAAAGACTAAGCGCAGCTCTTGCAGAATCTGTTCGGAGATGATTCCATATGACATTGTTAGTTTCGAATGTTCAGCAATCTTAAGAACTTCAAGTCAAAATATACTACTTACATTCATCAGCGAACTCCACAAAAGCAAAGCGAAGGCGGGAGTGGGGATCACCGCAAACTCGACAGTCAACGACCTGCTAATAAGCACAACCAAGATGAAAACAAATACTGTTACACTCTTTAATAGAGTAACACATCAAGTTTTCACTGAAAGTAGTTAATGAAGTCAGTCTACTTCTGGAAACATTCTAATTAAGTCATCACACACGGCAGAGAACTTAGCAGATTAAGATGACAAACAGGAACATAAACAATTAAACATCATGATCATTTCATGCAACCTTTACCCACACTTTACAGCCCAACACAAACATATTAAATATATGCCCTTCCACACCTATCAAACTTCTGACAGATTTTCAGCCCAAATTGTGAATTGTTGAAATAAGTGCAGGGAAATGTCAATTCTCAGTAAAGGCACCTTGAAAGGATGAAGCATGACATTTAGAGCCAACTGGGTGAAGCATTTTTAAGGAAAAAATGCTACGCCCACTAGAAATCAAGTATCATACAGAGGGACGGAGCTAGCCTTTAACTTGCGGGTTCGGCACAACCCGGTAGCTTTAGCTCAGACCCTGTGTTTGTATTAAAAAATTCACATATGTATAAATAATTCATCCAGAACCCAAAAAGTTATCTTTTCTAGAATCTAGAACCCATAAACTAAAAATCTTAGCTCCGCTTCTGATCATACAGGTCCCACACCATAGGCCAAGCTACCGACAAATATGAGACTGTAAAACAATTCATTAAGGGCAAAATAGGAATTATAAGTATAAATTATTTCCAAATAAAGAAAGATGACATTCTTCTTGGGACCGACTAAAAAGGAAAGAGTGCCACATAAACTAGGGCGGAGGGGGTATTTGCTAAATGGAGACTGTATATTTGCCGGAGATTGAGGGACATATTTTTTTCGGTGAAATACAAAAATACCTAAAACTAATAAGGGGGTGGGAGCAGTTAGAGTAGTTATTTACGACAGTCATGTATGTAGTCCAAGCTAGCACGAACTAGTGCATCTTTATCCCAAATGAACGGAAAAGGAAGGGAATTACTTGTTTCTTGGTTTCTTAAGTTATTAAAAGAAGCATACACACGAACTCAAATATCTAAAATGATGATTCAGACCAATGTTCAGAAGGGCATAGTGACTTACTTGTCCATAGGCACTAAATAGCGCAGCAAGCTGCTCCTCAGTGACCTATATTTGATAAGGTACAAGGCAAACATAAATTTTAATACAAAAAATCATACAAAATCCAATAGCCATCCATCCTTACATACATTAATATCAATGTCAGAAACATAGACTGTTCGCCTAATG
This sequence comes from Nicotiana otophora, assembly GCA_000715115.1. NCBI lineage: Eukaryota > Viridiplantae > Streptophyta > Magnoliopsida > Solanales > Solanaceae > Nicotiana > Nicotiana otophora. The sequence goes on along the minus strand of AWOL01S0036826.1, from coordinate 60,567 downwards.
CTATCTTCTCTTTGAGCTCTAAAAGATCTACTGTTCATTCTTCTTCTGCCCTGGTTAAAGTTGTTCCCCCTCTGTAAAAAAAGAAAGTGAAAGACAAGATCACATATTAAGTTACACGAAGCTGTAGTAAGTTGAAAAAAGTCAAAGGAGGAATAATATATAACCGGTTCTCCACTAGTAGCACCGTCGCCACTGGGCTATTATGCACTTTCTCATTTAAGAGGTAAGCAAAATTAAAATGATCGGACCAAACATTTATTCCGTGTATATGAAATGACAAATTAACCGCTAATGTCTCTTCCACATAGGGAAAGAGTTCTGTTTAGCATCACTAAACGACCAACATAATGAAATGCAACAACTAGCACGCGCACGGCGCATGGAGCACGTGCACGTTCAGATTGAAATGACAAATTCCACATCGTTCAATGCAATGATCCGGCGGTACTCATCCATTTAAACCAGCTAAGGACCAGCAATTAAACTGACAAACCAAAGTAATTGAATCCCGTTCAATTAACTTAATATCAATTTTCTTTTTTTAACAAATGGAATGTCCAAAATTACCTATTAATAGACCAACAATCATCAATTCATTCTTGACAGTTTTAAACCTTTACACGTTCCACGTTTCCCTTATAGTTGTGAAACCCCGGTTTCTACATTCTGTTCAATTAGCAGCCCTTGATAAATGAAAAAATGCCAAAAAGCATAAGGATCATCGCAACAACTTAATCTGAAAACTGATTATTTAACGCTCACAGAATCAATTGTTCCCCAAAATATATGAAATATCCAAAAAAAAAAAAAAAAATTACCAAGCAAATGTGGAGATTTCTCAAACAAGTATAAAAATAACAGTTAAGCTAAATCTCCTTCAATTCCAACTATTACGCCCACACATTAATGTGTACACACAGAGATAAATCTTAAAAGATAAAATCTTTACTAGAAACCTATGTTGCGCAGACTCTCCAAATATGATGCTGCACCCATATCGGATCCTCCAAAAATGCACTACTTTTGAAGGATTCGACACACACCCGGCCACATTTTCAGAGAATCCACGCAATATAGCTAGAAACCACAGATTATGACAAAAATCGACATGGATCAAAAAAAGAAGTTAAAACAGACTAAACCAGTATGGCAATTCCAATTTTGCTAAGTGAAATGCTCCAACTAATAATTGCTCAGTCATGAATAGGACTTTAAAAGTTAAAACAGACCAAAACAATAAAATTAATCAATGAAAAATAACAAGAATTAGAAAAATTGAAGATATACCCTTTGGTTATTTCTGAAACCATCACCTCCCAGAGACTTGTGAGCTGTAACAAAATTATTGAAAAACATCTGATCACGATTATTATATGAAGAAGGAACAAATTCCTTAGCCTGTGGATTCAACTTGAGTTTATTCAACATATGAACAATATTCTGCATTTCATATTCTGATTTTGAATTTGGGATTAAATCAGAGTCCTTAATCACTGCTATCTCATCAGACCCTTGTGTACCAGTAGCCATTGAAACAAAACCCAAAAAAAAAAACTCAAAACTTTAACAAGAAAAACGAACAAAAATTAAGAATTCTTGATTTTTCTGCAAAAATCTAATCTTTATATGATTCAATATAGGGAATTTGTTATTTTAGAGCAAAATGCGTGTTATTGAAACAGACCCATTTGGGGAAAATAAATGTGAGAAATAGAAGAAAAGTTGGGTGATGAGTGAGAAATTGAAGAGAAGAGAATAAGCTTAAAATGGGTTTTGGTGGCGTGGTTTATTAGAAAAACAACAAGTGGCTTTGGGCTTTGGCCTTTTGCGACTCTTTATTTTGTTTTGTTTTCTGTTTTTGGAAAAGAGGAGAACAGTGCGTGCGTTTTTAGTCGCGTATTGTGTTACGCATACCGAGGTATTGTAGGAATTTTTTGTTTATCTAATAACTTCTTTGAATATATTGTATGTATTGTTATTTTAAATATAATATTTATTTTAATTATTATTTAAATTTTATTATATTATATTATTAAATTTATTATTATATAACGATGAAAAGTGTCACTTTGTAAAACGATCAATTTGGTGTGGTCGCATCGTTATCTTATTTTTTTTGTCTCATCTTGTCCTTCCTTATTATTAAATAATTTTATTTTATCTTTTATCCTACCTTTTTATATAATAATTTTACCTTGTACCTTACTTTTTCTTTATAATATTGTAAGTTTATTCTTCAAATTGTTGGTGCATGATATCATGAACGACGACAAACAATACAATCTATCCAAATATTTTATATATATATATATATATATATATATATTAAAACAATAATACAACAACAACAACAACAACAACCCAGTATAATCCCACTAGTGGGGTCTGGGGAGCGTAGTGTGTACGCAGACCTTACCTCTACCCTGGGGTAGAGAGGCTGTTTCCAAAATGACCCTCGGCATCCTTCCCTCCAAGAACTCCCCACCTTGCTCTTGGGGTGACTCGAACTCACAACCTCTTTGTTGGAAGTGGAGGGTGCTTACCATCAGAGCAACCCACCTTGTCATAAAACAATAATTATGAAATTATACATAACAACCGTCCAAACAAGCTGTAAGATTGATATACGAGAAGGGGGATCCGTGGAGCACGATAAAGTTATATTCGTTTGAGTTGTGGAAGCAGGAGCGAAGCTACACTCTTGTAAGCAAATTACATTGTATATATAGGTAAAATATTAGGTTTTAAAGGTATATACTATTAACATATATTGAATACCCTTTGTCGGAGAACTTTTTTATTTCTTTCAAGTTTTAACAACCTTAGAGAAAATTCTAGTTCACTAATATTTGTATTAGTGTACATGTCGGTCCATCCTCGTACCCTACATGACCGCGAAATACTTTGTGTATTGGGATGCCATTAAAATTGATATATGCATCATATTCATAAGTGCATAGACATGTATTTTAACTTAAACTTTATTGCTCAATTATAATTAATATTTAATGTATATTTCATTTATAATTATCATTTTATCATGAAAAATAACATAATGCGTGATTTTACAAATAAAGATCCAGCAACAAACAGTCATTCTCATTTTACGCAATAGAAGTTAATGTTATGGAGGTGGGTGTAAGTTGAAGGCAATTAAGTAAAAGGACGGAATAGGTTTGGCAATAGATAGAAGATGGAGTTTAACCTTACAATTAGCACTTAACTTATTGTACCTTTAAAATTATTTGTTTAGAACTTAATATTTATTTAAAATATTCCATATATTTAATATAATATAATAATATATATATATATATAAAAAAAAACTTAATCAATGTATATATTTTGTATATATTAGTTACCGCCTGTAATTAATTTCGGTCGATCTGGTAAAAAAAAAAAAAAAAACTTTTAAAAATATCTTGCAGAAGTAAGAAATTATGCAAGATATGCATGCATACATACTCCTTTGTTGAACCAAACAAAAAGTCTAAATTAAGACCACTTAATTTTGTTCTTAAGTATTGACACCCTATGGGGCATAGTCCATAGAGTTGGTTAAAATTTAAAATCACTTACAACTCTTTTGGTTTTGGTCAGGATGACAGCCGATAGCCATTTATTTTACAACTCAAATAAATAGTTTTAAAATAGTTACGAAGTAAAGGATGCAAACTATATTTAGTAAACTCAACCCAAAAAACTAGTTCTAGATATAAGAATTCCTAAAATCATATAAGGTTCAATTTCCCTTCGCACAACCCATGTGGGACTCAACAATGGAAAGGAGGGTTAGACATTTAGACACATTTCGGGGTGGCAATCAATTAGTTGTTTTTGGTCCAAGTACGACGCAAAATTAGAGGGACTTTTAACACACATAAAAAAAAAAAAAAAAAAAAAAAAAAAAAGCAGTCCGGTGCACGAAGCATTCCGTATTCACGCAGGGTCCGGGAAAGGACCGCACCTTAGGAGGTGCGATGTAGGCAGCATCAATGGTTGATTCCACGACTCGAGGGGCTTTTACCACTATACGACAAAAAAGATAGATTCCTACTGGCAGTACTGATCAGAGCATTTTCAAAAGAAGTTCTTCTATACGATGATATATGAAAGAAATAATGTACAATGGAGGCATCTTAGGCCACTTATCAGAAATATGGAGTATCAGTTTACCATTACAGGGAATAAATAGCTTAACATCATCAAAATATATATGTAAACTCATTACACAGAAATGAGTGTTCCAGTGAAAGATAAGTAAGCTATTGAAAACATGCGAAACAATTTGACACCTAAGGGTTTATTTTTTATAACCTTGGCGCGGGAAGAGCAGCTTGTGGAGCATCCCAATCAGCCACAATGTGGTTACGAGTGATTTCCTTCAGTGAACGGCAGCCACTTAATGCCATAGTTAGCTCAAACTCATCGCGCATCATCTGCAATACTTTTCTGATTCCAGCTTCTCCTTCAGCAGCCAACGAGAAAACAACTGGTCGCCCAATCTGAAGAGGACAAACATGTGAAGTATAAGAAGAAACTGCAGGAATACTATGTCATTGGCATCAATCTTAGTGTGAACAAAAGTATATATGCTAGTAATGGAACAATTCTAGTATGTGAACTAGTGTCCTGTCTCCCCTTCTCCAAAACAATGGCCTAATATATATGGCCCTCTTGCAAGATTGTCAATAGTAGAAGTGTACATCTACTGAAAATGCTTAACTAAAGCGTCACAACCCAAGCCCATGACACGTATTGTCTGCTTTGGCCCAACAGACCTCACGGATTTTTCTCGTGGGCTATGACATCATCAAACTTATGTTGTGTCTTATAAAATTCTTCACTTTCCTCTCTTATTCCGATGTGGGGTTCGCCTAATGTGACATGTGCACCCTTTCTTCAGAACCTTGTCAGCATAGAAGCCAGACAGTCCTGCTTGACACACCCTCGTTGGCCCGCTCTCCTTTATGGGGCGTCACATAAAGTTCCCGTGGGCATGTCACTGTTGACGGTATGTCATAATCTTGCACCACGATGGTACAGTTTATTATCATCCCAAAGATAAAGGAGCTTCACACTCTTCTAGAATGGTCCTAAATATGGAAGTTTTTAAGTTTAAAGGGATAACTATGTGTGGCAGTGATTGATGACCAATAAAAATTTTAAGTTATATGTTGTACTTACAAACACCCCTGATGCACCAAGTGCCAAAGCTTTAAAGACATCTGTTCCACGCCGGACACCTCCATCCAGGAACACGGGGACTCGGCCTTGTGCAGCTTTCACAACCTAAATATTCACATGAAAACCGATGCGTGTAAAGAAGAGTATACATGCTTTCAAACCAATACAAATTCCAGAGGACAGACAGAGAAACCAAAACAACAAAACAATAAACAGTAAGCTAGAGACAACTTGGATACCTCTTCAAGAGCCATGATAGTGGCGGGGACATAGTCGAGTTGGCGAGCACCATGGTTCGACACAATAATACCAGCTGCTCCAGCCTGAACTGCAATCCTAGCTGCAGGTCCAAGGTTAAAAAAAGTGTTTCACCAATAATGCACGAGTATTGAATCGAATAATAGATGATAAATTATTAACAATGTTATGATATTACCATCCTCAGCAGTAAGTACACCCTTTACTAGGATTGGCAATGAAGTAATTGTCTGGAGCCATTGTACATCCTGTCCATATTCAGAGAGAATTTTTTATATCTGATACTGCAAAAGAGTAATATGGTATATGTAGGTTTAGATGTTAAGGATGTTACTGTACCTTCCAACTCAAAGAGCGATCAATTTGACCAGCGACATATGAAGCTAATCCAGAGTCATTAGCCTGCAACCAGAAGTTTGTTAAGATAACAGATGAAAAGCTTAGAAAATTGCTTACAACAATGGATTAAAATGAACTCCATTTTCCACTCACTTCGTCCATCTTGCCAAGGTCCAATCCTTCAAAGTTTTTCAAAGCCAAAAATGGTGGCAAAGTAAATCTGCACACCGGTGGACAGAGTATTAGCTCATGCAGTTTAGCTCCTCTAGCTGACAAGATAGGTATTACAATTACACAATCGGAATATGCACCTGTTCTTAATATCAGCTTCTCGGCGTCCCAACCTTGGCGTATCAACTGTAAGAGCTATAGCCTTGAAACCTGCCCTTTCAGCTCTTCTCACTAGCTGAGCAACAACATTTCTGTCCTTGTAGACCTGAATATTTGGCACATTATATATACGTTTAGAGTAGTAATGCGTCTATAACTATGATATACTTATAACTGCAAGTTCATGCTTACGTAGAGCTGGAAAAAACGGATGCCAGGTCCTGTTGAAGCAACCTCCTCGACACTAGAAGTTGCCCAAGATGACAATGTCTGTGACATAAATTTGTGATCATCAACAAAGTGAATTGACAATACGACAAGTCAGAGTAACTTTCTTTTTTTCTTCTTCCACTGAACAAGTTAATTATTGCTCTAATGCTTAATTATTCTCCCTCCTCTGGTATGGTAACAACAGAAGTTCTTTAATAGAAGTGCATACTATAATGAATCAAATCTATTCAAGTTCATAATCGATTGTTGTTAGTATAAAATCCTACTTGATAGACCACAACAGACTAACCATAATTGTTCCTGCTGCTGATGCAGCTCTTGCTGTAGCATACTCGCCTACATATAATCAACCAAAAGCATCAGATATAAAAACTTTAGTAGTTCTTTTTTCAAAGATTTAGAATTACGTAAGATTAAAGCCTTAAAAAGGATTTTGAATATTATGCTAATGGTATTATCCATGCTCATAAACATAGACAAAATGATTAAACCAAACATGATCCGCAATTTTCTCAAGCCGATAGACTGCAGAGCCATTAAAAAATACAGCATTCTAAATGCAATAACATACATATCAAATATCTGATTCCTATTTGCAGTCTTACATGAAATAGCACATTAGTTTAGTCACTAGACATTCTAAATTCATTGAGCTTATGTATGTTACCGTGAAAAACTTCCAAACTTTTGCTCAAAGAACTCAAATCGCAACATCTTAAGGATTAGATACAATATAAAGAGACTTGTCGGAGTCAAGGTATACCTTCAGGATGGGCCATTTTCTGCATGGCTGTGGGTGCAATCATGATAGGCATCGAAATCTTGAAGCCGAGCACTGTTGTGCTTAAGTCAATCTTGCTAACATCAATAAGAATACGGGGCCTAAACCTGCATAAACAGAGAAAGAATAGCTCATGAATAAACAGATATGTCGATAAAGGACGATAGCCAAAACTCATCCTAAATGATCTCTTGCGGTTAATACGTTGAACGTTATCCACTATATAAGTAAAATCGCAAAACTATTTTGTCACGCTAAAGTAACTGAACTTTATCCATTATATCAGTAAAGTCACTAAACTTTACCTACTATAAAATTCAATTAGTTTGTGATTTTATTATTATTGTGGCGGAGCTAGGATTTTCACTGAGGGGGTCAAAATATAAAGAAGTAAATCCACGAAGAAGCCAAGTTGTGTCAATATGTAGTATATATACATAAGAAAAAATTTATCTAGCTACACAGTGTAATTTTTCGACGAAGGGGTGTCGACACCCCTTGAATACATGTGACTCCACCACTCACTGACTTTAATGTGACAAAAAATTACTAACTTATTAACTTTACTATTATAGTGGATAAAGTTCTGAAATTAATTATGATATCTTGTTTAGCCAATTTAGGTCACAGATGGCTAAAAGCAGCTTACAAAATTCTTGAAAAGGCATTTCTGTTCTCAGCCAAAGTCCATTGGTCCTCTGCTCCAGATGCATAGTAGTCAAACACCATTTTTGGTAACTTTTGCTTGGCGATTTCTTCGTACTCCATGACATTGGTAATCTCCCCCATCTTGTACTTGTTTTATGCTCCCCTTCCAATAATCTTGAGGTAAAACAGAACATGACATTAATCAGATCCCAGATATGAATTATTTCAAAAAATATAATCTCTGTCTTTCAAGTGTCAACTCAACAAACATATTAATAGGCTTTACTGTTCCATAAACTCTAAAATCTTATGATGAAAAACACCATTCTAGGTTTATTTTAACCAAGAAGATCACCAAGCCAAAGGGTGCATAAAAAATAGAAAGTCTACTTAGAAAATAATTGATTATCCAACTAGGATAATATGGTGTTACTATAGATGTAACAATTCACATACTAGTAGGTTCTTTCTTTTCATCTGTCTAAGCCTTGGTGGACAGAGTTACATGCTACCTGGGAGGTGACAGGTATCTGGTGGATTTAGTAGAGGCGCGCACCATGACATACAACAACAACAACCCAGTGAGATCCCACAAGTGGGGTCTGGGGAGGGTAGTGTGTACGCAGACCTTACCCCTACTCCGAAGGAGTAGAGATGCTGTTTCCGGTAGACCCTCGACACAAGAAGGAAAGAGACATTGTATCAGTAACAGCAACGGAATCGGGCGCGCACCATGACATAATGAGAAACAAATAAGCTTGCAGAAAAAATAAACATACCACTTGAATAAGAGAAAACAAGAATAAAGATAAATGATATCTAGTAGGAAATTGGGTTTGTGAGGTACTTTCTATCTATCTTGAACAAAAAGATCAAGGTACTGAACCATAGGTCATAGGTGGATGTATGGAACCTACTTTACTAGTTCAACTAACAATATTTTCGACGCACAGCATAAATATATTACATGTGAAAAGCTACTAAATTTCACCAAATATTAAATTCAATCATATGAACTTTAAGAGATTGAACTCGTCAAGTTTAAATTCTAAATATCTGTATTGAATTTCTTATTCTTATGCTGACCCAACAGTTTTAAATATGCATGTCCCACTGAGGGGAGTCATGAAGCAACGATAAAGTTGTCTCCATGTAACCTATAAGTCACGAGTTCAAGCCGAGGAATCAGCCTCTGATGCTTGCATCAGGTAGGCGGCTTATATCACACCCCTTATGGTGTGGCTCTTCCCCGGACCCTGCATAAACGTGAAATGCTTCGTGCACTAGATTACCCTACGCTGAACCAACAAGTTTCAAACATGCATGCAGTATATATAACTCAGAGCTACAAGCTAGTAACAGAGTAGTCCGGTGCACTAAGCTTCCGTTATGTGTGAGTCCGGAAAAAAAAAAGTTTGAAAGATAGTAGAAGCAGACCTTGGACTCCAAAGCAATGGAGAAGAGTGATACTAGCTGAGGGAATAGTTGATAAAAGATGGAGAAAAAACCAAGAATAGACTGAAAAGGTTGATGGGAAGAAACCAGTTAAATAAGAATTAGGAAGAAGACAAAGAGAGTGGGCGATAAAAGAAGATAGAGTTCACAAATTGAGGATGAGTATTTGGATGGGAGCATTTAAAACCACATTTTAAACCACATCCGATTAGAAAATAGATGAGTGGCTCTCTACCACTTGCTTCTTTTTGTGTTTTCAACAGTTTATCATCTCTTCAATAATTTTCCAAAATGTTGATCTTTAATCTAATTAAGACATCTTTGAACTTTGCATATTTGTAGTTTATAGTGATACTCTTTGGCTTTTTGTCATAAAATTCTATGCCACGTAATTTGCACACCAGTAGTATTAATATTACTCTTGTACTTGCTTACTCGTAGATTTTTATTACTAACTGTTTCGCTTTTTTCGCTTTTCTATCTTCTTGTTGTTAGTGCATGTTATTTTTTATTTATCCTTGAGCCGAATGTCTATCGAAAATAATTATTCTACCTTCTTAAGATAGGGACAAGATTTGCATACATATACTGCCCTTTTCTGACCCAGTGATATAATTACATTGGGTATTAGTACTTCAGTGATAAGAAAAAAGTTGGTGTTAACAAGTGAGGATTAAGAGTCGCTTATTCTAGTGAAAGAAGACTGCTGAAAGGTTATTAAGCATATGATTTAGTCGTCGATGAGGTAAAATGAAAATCTTTAAATTTCGATAGATACAAAACATCCAAACTAATTTTTTTTTATTTGTCTAAGCCTTTATTGACATAGTTATATAATACTACGTCATCATGTATAGAAGGGGTAATAATGCATAGGTTTCGTATTCATCCGAACCAAATAACTAGTTGGTTCAAATCTTGTACATATATGTGTTAAAAAGTTCACGACTAAATAAGTACAAATAGTAGATTTAGAATCTAGTAAATCGAATGGGTGATATAATTACGAACTCGAACCTATAATATTCAAAATTCGAATACACCTCTAAAAATTGTATAGTTGCGAGCAAATTGGCGTGAACGCCTAAACAAGGGCGGATCCAATACAATGCTATATGGTTCAATTGAATTCATAACTTTCAACATAGAGCATAAATTTATATGTAAAAATCAAATAAAATTGCAACAAATAGCAGATATGATCTTATAACTTTAAAAATACAATGAGTTCAATAATAAAAATCTTAATTATTAAACTCATAATGTTTAAATTTTAAATTTGCCTCTGCCCCTAACCAATGACGGAGCCATATTCAATCAAGGGGGTGTCCTTCGCCGAAAAGTTATAGTGTATTAGTAGATAACTTTTTTTGTTTTATGTAGATTTATTATACGTTGACTTTCCTTAAATGTCAGTATATCTAATTTTTATATTTTAACACCTCTCGATAAATTAAGTAGGTGATTTGTCAAACTCCTCGGCATGGGTGCCGCTTCAGTACAGTTGGCCACATCTATATATCACGTGAACAAGAATTAATGATGTTTATATTTCAGGTTTGAGCTTGATGAATTCATCTTTAAAAATTGGGAAAAGGGTCAAATATACCCCTATTTTGATATGTTGTTGTCATCTATCCTCAGTTATACTATCGGACATATTTATCCTTACTGTTAGTTAAACTTTTTAAAAATGCTTTCCACCTAACAGAAAGCCACCAAATTAAAAAAATATATTTTTTTAAAACCCATTAATAACTTATTAAACCCCTTTTGTTTACTTCATTTTTTCCTTACATATTAGTCATCTTCTTCGTAGTCACTTGTTGAACTCAAGAAGTGAAAGATATAAAAATACCGACAACTATATATTCATTTATACATTGAGTCTCAATTCTTTTAATATCCTTATCGTATGTTATATTCTATCTTTTCCAAAAATAAATTCTTCTAGCTTCTCTTTATTTTTTCCCACCATGTCGAACTGTACCAAGTATTCATCATGATTTTCTTTCCATCATGACTTGAATGTTTATAGCATCTTATTAGGTTGGCAATTTTGAAGTCTTAAGGCAGCTAAAGTATTTCTTCCTCCAACAATGCAAACCTAATTAATAAGATGGAGGATATTAAAAGAATATAATATAATAAACATACAAGAAGAATGTTTGAAAAGGCAGAATATAATAAACATACATATTAAAAGAATTGGAACTCAATGTATAAATGAATATATGGTTGTCGGTATTTTTTTATGTCTTTCAATTCTTGAGTTCAACAAGTGACTACGAAGGAGATGACTAATATGTAAGGAAGAAGTACAGTAAATAAAAGGGGTTTAACGAGTTATTAATGAGTTTTTTTAAAAAGGTATTTTTTTTAATTTGGTGGCTTTCTGTTAGATGGAGGACATTTTTAAAAAATTTGGCTAACGGTAAGGGTAGATATGTCCCGATAATATAACGGAGGGTAGATGTGAACAATATACTAAAGTAGAAGGGTATATTTGATCATTTTCCCTTAAAAGTTTTAGCACTGTACCTATCTTTGATATTATAAATTTTTAAATTTAATATTTGTTAAAATTTTATGATTTCTCAAATATATATTTATATTCCGTATCAAAAATAACGGATTTGATTGGATACGTGACCAAAAGCTACATCAGCCACTCTTAAATTGAGCTCACAGTACGCAAGTTGGTTAGGCAGTTGAGAAAAACATGTCATGCCTCTTCAGTGGGAGAGAGTAGAGACATCAAACATGTGTTTGATTTAAAGAATTCTTCTCTTTTAAATTGGCACCCTTACCAATACAATTTGTCTTTGAATTTTATATATATATATATAGTTTCAAACTATATAGAGATGAAAATATTCTGTTTAAAAAATATATAATTTTATGGTATACTATCTTATGGTGCACTCATGAAAAATATTTAATTGAGATGCCTTGTCAGTCGTCATATATAATGTTTGTTTTCGTACTTCGTACGTAGCTTTCGAAACAACTAGTACAATATATCCATCTATTAGGACAATAAAACTTGGCCATTTATAGGAGCAATGACATCAACCAATTTTAAAGTATTAGGGAGTAGTAGCTTATTCTGAGTAATGAAGTTTGTTTCACCTTTCATATATAGTTGTTTCGAAAAAAAAAGAAAGATATTTTTATTTGGTCTGTATATAATTAATGAATTCAACACGTGTTTTATATGTATATCTATCATGGTTAAGCACAGAGGCTCGACTAGTATAATAAGTACGAGTTTACATGAATTTAATGGCTTTTGTTAAAAATTCACAAAATATTTATAACCCGCTCCATTAGAATTCGCTCCAGTAGATGTCAATACATGTTTGGATAACTGTCACCGTCTAAAATTTCATCACAGGAGTCGTGATGGCAACTAGTCTCTAAAACTAGGTAAGCTGATTTCCATTGCATTTTTGAAACCATTTTTTTAATTAAATAAATAATCAAAACTAACAGCGAAAATAATTACAATATACAACCTCCCAAGACTGGTAGTAATGAGTCACGAACTCTAACTGAATAAATGGAATGATCACGAGGACCGAATATACAATACTGTTTGATTACAAATTAACAGTACAATGAAATGAAAAGACTTCAAGGGACTGCGACGACCAAGCAGCTCTACCTTAAATCCTTACGATTCCGCTTTAACTCTACTCAAGTCCGTTATCTTCAATACCCGGCTCTGCACAAAATGTGCAGAAGTGTAGAGTGAGCATACCACAACGGTGCCCAGTAAGTATCAAGACTAACCTCAATGGAATAGAGACGAGGTACAGTCAAGACACTCACTAGTCTAATAACCTGTGCAATATGATATACAAAATAATAGGTAACAAATAATAATAAGGCAGGATAAAACAACCAGTGATATGCACAACAGACAACAAGAATACCATTAATACCACTCAACAACTAATAAACACAATTACACCCAATTAAATCAAGCCCTTCAAATAAATGTCTTTCACATGGTTCTTCCAGATAACTCTCTCTTTCAAATATAATTTTTTCAATAAATCTTTTCAAATACAATTTCCTCAAATAAATATCTTTTGAAATACAATTCGTTTCTATAATACTTTCTAAGTAAAAATCCTTCCAAATAAATATTTTAAATATAATTCTTTCAATTAAAAAGTCACCATGTGACACCTCATTTCAAAATCATCAAAATACGGGTCTCAGCCCATTTTTATATTTCCACGATACCTCATGCCCATAATTAAATTATCATATTTGTCCGACACCTCGTGCCCTCATTTCATATCACAACTGCACGGACAATTCGTGTGCCAATATCCCCATTTTATCTCACAATTCACGGCACCTCGTGCCCATATTTTATTTTTATAAACCGCCTGGCAATGGCCACAGGCTCCCAATTTCAACATAAATCAGATTATTATCAATTTACTAACAACAAGACAAGTTGCACAAGGTATAAAAATAAACACAAAAAAATCACAACATCACATAAAAATTGTCAACACCACAATCCCACATCATCACATATCGTCCCTAACAATAGCCACCCTTATCGCTCCTATTGCCACCCTTATCGCTCCTATAGCTACCCTTATCGCTCCTATTGCCACCCTTATCGCTCCTATAGCCACC